>JAQFYZ010000754.1:0-33736 GCA_034695085.1 Cylindroiulus punctatus | reverse complement strand
TGAAAGTATCCTACTTTCATGGGAGCTTACTCGACTGCCACTAGATGGCGACCCTTTCGCTGCACACTCCCAATATATAGTACGCAAATATCGATCGTCCAACCATTTTGGGAAAGATGACAAATAGCATGTAAAATTTCTAGTATATTCACCTGCTGGTACATATTCGTTGTGCATACATTGCTTGTATTTTTGTGATGGTATTTACACTACTCGGATAATTGTTGCAGAACATCCGGACAAGGTGATTCTGAATAATCAGAGACAATGGAAGCACAATGTCTGCGCTTTAAATCATCGATATGCGCTTATCTTGTTTTATAAAACCCAGATAGACCACTCTCCTAAAAGACCGTGCTGTTTTGTTATAAACCTGAGCATTTTAGGTATACTACATGTATATAGTGCCAGGCGTCAGACAAATCGTGTAAATCCACTTGAGTGACTTTATCTATTTGATGACTTGAGACAAATGAGACATTTTCCATATGTCATTTACATATAAAATATTGTATGACCGTGCACTAACCATGATGCTTCAGTTTAAAATGTCAAAAATGCATGTTTTTGCATGTTTATATGAACTAAACGTGCTTACAACCCGCATTTACTAACCATAGGCTGCAGAAAGTAGGTTGTTTTTTATTTTAAGGGAAGTAGTATTTGCAAACAAGCAAAAAAATGCATTTCGAGTGACTTTCAGCCGTCAGACATACCAGACATAGCGAAGAATACTTCTCCATAAGCAGGCGCACTAAAAATGAAATATGTGAAAATAAGCCTGAGTAATGATTATACTGAAAACTAGCGAATATAACCTCCAGATTCTTAGAAACCAGCTCGTTTAGGTTAGTCTATAGTACGGGGCTATAGCCTGGTTTTGTTTTCGATGTGCCGCCATGTTTAGTGCGTATAAAGTTATGTCCCTCTAAGTCTTTGCTTGTATTTCCTTTGCTGTTTGATTGTTTTGTCATGCTTCACTCCCCTATGCAATGGGTTTTGTATTCTTATTCTGTCCTCCTATATAGACTTCTTGATTTTTCACGAAATTCTAAGACCTGTTCTCGCACAGTGGGAATTGTCACTGCATGAATTTGCTTCTGTCAATTTTTCCACTTTAGGACACACCCGTGTTTGATGAATTGTCTTTTGATAGTTTTTATACCCGTTTTGAAAAGGTTTTTTTTCTTGCCTCGCATTTTCACCTGAATGAAAAATTCGGGGTGTAAATTTATGTAAAAAAGAAGATAAAAACCAGAAGTTTACGTTCACTCAGCAAACTTCCTGTCGTAAAATATGCAACGTGACCTATTCACCTCTCGAATTTAAAAAACTCAAGTGTTCAACGTGGAACATGCTTTTAGCCCGTTGTTAGGTAGACAATGTATCGAAATCCGAAATAAACATTTGTTTTGATAGCGAGAGCTTTCTACTTAAACATACACGATCGCATAAAGCTTCCTTGGCGATAATTAACTAGCGCTTTTGGAAAAGTCTAAATGAAATGACAATTAAGCCATTTAATTTGTACAATCCTGTCGAGTGTTTTAAAACAAAGTAGATAATGATTAATACTGACAGAAAACGGGGCCCCCTAACCTTGGAAAGCCTGGAATTGTCAGGGAAATTGAAGACACACAATGCATCTATATTTGGAATTTGTTTTTGTCGATGTTGTGCAATTGGATGCAAATTTACTAAATAAGGTCTTCAGTGATTAACGAAAGAACTTTAATGTCTAAATTAAATGGAAGCATGATTGCTAAAATTTTTCAATTTATAAACAATTTCCTCACACATCTTTCAATACAGGGTGAGGCATACAGGACATGTCCTGGCTATACTCGAATGCAGTGTTTCTTCAATATGACCATCAATGCATAACTAAATTAGCTTTCACAGTTGAATAAGTGATTTGAAAACGAAGGGAGCTTCTCTGCCATGCATTCATGCAACATGTACAATGTAGTATGAGCAATACATATACCATTCCTTACATTGACGTGTATTATATCGCGTTTTTGCAAATTAGTGGCGAGTATGGTCAAGGAAATTGGTGATGAAAACCGAAAGGTCAATGCAGCTGAAAATTTAATTTCTGGCTGCATCCTGGTAAAGACAAATCACGAAAGTAACGACTGATCACCTTTTTACAAGTGTGAATGTGTATCGTGGATGTTGTCAACCAAAGTAAACTTTTACATAGAGTGCAATAAAGCACTGGCACACTGCATACGCCATGGCATACATGTATGGGCAACTCGTAGAGGGTATCACACCGTCACGATAGTTTCTTTTTAAGCGCTGATGGTCAGCGTTAGTTTTGAAGTCTTGAAAAGTTTTTTAATCGATGGAGCAACCTTGACGTTGCTCTTTAATTAGCCGATCGCGAGCCCACTTTTCGTACCTCGCTTCATTCGTTTTAATACGGTTCTTATCACGGGCTTACTAATTTCTTTTTTTTTCCCTGATATTGACTGAGGGGGGTGAGGGGTGTAGGGATTTGGATGAATGCACCCTGCACGTGTTGGGCGCACAAACAACGTTGTTTGTCACGTCCCAACTGACATTGACAGCACGCGACATGAGCGGCTCCCCTTGCACGGCCGCGTGCAGCCGGACTTGAGGAATGTAATATCTCGTGCTCAACGATAATTACGCTTCTGATGGAGCTACTGGAGAAAAAATCCAACGCTGCTAAATATAGTTGGAAATCTCGGACGATAGATCTGCGCGCCGATAATCGGATCGGGTTTTTCTCCATCCATGAAAAAGATGAATTCTGCCGATAAGGCCAAACCTCTCTGATGTGGGCCAAAGGCCCTTATCACGCCGGCCATGTAATACGCCAGGTGCAAAAGTAAAGTGCGACCAACTCATCGCTCCATTAGAACTGCAGAATTGGCTGAATATTAGAAGAGTAACGTGTTGAGAAATGACATTTTCTAATCTAATGGAAAGTCACGTGCCTTTGGTACCACCACTGCTACTACTACAACCTTGCTGTCATGGCACTGCACGCACACACTAAGCTTATTGCACGAAACCTCCTTGGCGACCATGCATCTTGAAGCCTGTCTTGGTTTTGATTGCTCGTTTCATTCAATGCACTATTTGCATGCGAGCCTACAAATAACTTGCATGTAAAGCTGTTTTACACACGGTGTATACTGACTTGAATATACTGGATTTGGGACTTGTGGGAAGGGATGTTTAAATATTATGACATCATCATAGTGGGGATGGGTCAACCAAATTCTGACAAATGATGACGAAAGTCCGAAGGCGGTCTTGACCAAAATGATCAGCCATTGACTTTCTGGTTGGGATAAACATTAGAGGGGTGTGGGGAAGTTAAGAGATCTACAAATGCTGACTTGGTTGAAAGGGATGGGGGGAGTGAGGGTGGGCAAATATTCAGAATATATAATGACATAATACTGTATTTGGACGACAAAACCAAAAAATCATGTAAACCAACACGAGTGACTTTGTGTAAGGGAGCTTTATTAGAGGCGAGTTAAAACGTCTGCTTACATTTAATGCAATGTATTGTTTGTTGTAAATCTCTACCAGCGGCGACGATAACAAAACGCATGCTGCAAAAAATACATCGAAAAGTAACTGTTGAGGAGGATTAACGACATTAAGGGATGGCCTAAATAATATTTCAAGAGCTTTGTAGTAAGGAATTAAGTTATTGTATCAATCATAAGCCACCCTACTTGTTTCCGAGCTAAAACCTCGCCCCTTCCACTCTTTGACGTTAATAAATTGGTGTTTTTGCTTAGAAATACAACATAGCCAGTGTTACATCTGGGTTAATAACAATAGTGTAGCTTTTTTCAAGTGACATCATTAAGGAGAGCGCAAATGTTGGCGAATGATTTAACACTGACCTGTTTTCCGAGTAAACATTTTGGATCGAATTATAAGAGTTAATTTCTAATTTTGGATTTGCATTCATCAAATTTGCTATGTTTCAAATTTAGGGCTGAAATCAATGCTGTGGAAAGAACATAAAGAAGTGTTTAAAACTTGATTGGTTTCTAGAGAAGGACATTCAACGGCGCTCGCTTGCGTGCCCGTGTTATTGGCTTTACCTGAGGCGCCTTTCTCATCGTGCGGGGGCTGCCCATAAACGGAGGTTTAGCATTGTTGCGAGTGCGCCACGTGGTTTAATTTATCAAATGGTCACGCATCTGTCTCCCTTCGACCACCCCCCGATAACCTGTCATCTCACCTGCACATGCTTCTGTGGACGCATAATTAATTTGACCAGTTCAATTGGCCAGGGCTATGAACCCAGGTTTTGAATAGCAGGTGCCGCCCGTAATTATTGTAATTAAAGATCGCGTTCAATATTACCCTGGGTCGCGCCACTAATGGACGTTTTTCAACTTTTTGTCTCCGCAACATCTTCTGGCGAGAGAGACTTTCAATTAAATCTTGTTTTATGGCTAATTGCCATTAAGAAAAAAGAAACTGGGTTCGGCCCAGAGGCGGCACCATCCTAGATTCCCTATCAGAGGGGCTTAATTGATCGAAAAAGTAGTGCAAAGTTGGGCTGAAAAAAATCCAAAATGGACATTCCTCGCACACGCATGCGGCCAAAAATATATTGACGCTGTATTCAGTGCAGGTTTTATAAATACCCTATAGCGCTATTAACACTAGATGTTATCATGCACATGTTAGGCCGGTTAGCCTTTTATCATACCGTTAGTAAGAAAGTAAAACAATTTTAACGTGCAGCTTTCAGTGTTTTCGAATTAACAGCTACATTGTACATGCACAGTATAATTTGTATAGTGGAAGTACATTTTCAGCTCTGTAACTTTCAAATTGAAGCTAATTAACTCTTCTCTAACAGTGCTATAGGTTACGAAACACATTACATACTAAATGGCGTTGATGCACTGTTCATGGTCTGGTGACATGTACATATACATGTAACTCGTTGATGCCATGCTAACTTGCATTATCGCTTTTCAGCAACTTTTGTGGGGATACTATAAGGGATACCTTTCTGAATCACTCTGTATAGCTACGGCCTAATTTGGATGTACATGTACTTTGTCTATGAACTACAATAGCGCATTTGTTTATAAAATGTGGACAGTGCATTAGAATGCTTCATCTGAAATTCGACATTCTTATAAAAAAACAGCGGTTTTCCCTTGCGGGATTTTAACGATGCTGGTTTTCTGACTGGCTGTCCAGCGAAATGCGTGTGGTCTGCCAGACGACAGAATCCTTGCCAGAGGGCATGTATAACTTGTACATTAAACCGGGAGGACATGTCTTCGTTTAATGATCATATTTCAGTGGAAAAATCTTAATATCCTACCCTGCGTTGAAATTCAAGACCGCAAATGAGCAATAAAACGGGTCGTAACCAAATAGGTTACGTCTCACCTGAAACGCCTTTATTGCTGATAGCTTAATTTTGTCAATATATCTCCCATGTTAAATGCGGTGGGCTTGCTTAATGGTTTGCATTAATTTATGTAATGCGAAAACGAATGGAATCATTATGGTTTTTTTATCAGGTGGAGTTGATATCCCAATTGTCCTAACTGTTATTGCTAGTTTATTGAGATAGGCTAATTTACTGTTCACACACGCAACTGCTGTAGGTGGTAGCCTGGTAGGGATGGTAATACATAATGCAAAGTATATGATCTGACATTTGTTATTAAAGGGCTAATTAGTACACTAAGCGTTTACATGCAGTAATTAGTCCTGTTGCATTCTGGGATCAGAGAGATCAGAGTTTCCACACACCGGTGAACACCCCCTAGTGTGTCTGCGTGTAAAGGTATTATAATCTCAACATAAATGTGAAAATAATGTGTAAAACTGTTTACACGTTATTTGCAATGACTAACTTGTTTAGTTTGAGGTGCCTTCAAACTTACCACCCCATGCAGATACTCAAATCAAGTGTACTCAAGTATAGGTATATTAAACGGATCTACACGCATGATTTGTTTAGATCAAGGTACTGTGTCAACATGTGTCTGCAAAATGTATGCGATTTCTGAATTTTAGGATTTCTGCATACAAATAAAAAGCGGTGTCTGGTTAAGTACTTTGCTCCAGACAAAGGTTGATTAGATGTACATGTCAAGGGCATACAACTTTGATTTTTAACTGAAAGGGGAAAAAATGCTGCTCGAAATTAAATTGGGCTACGATCGATGTTCTTTTGCATCCTTAAAATTTCGGTGATTTTTATTATAAGTAAAAGGGGGTGTTTGGGGGGAAACTTTCAGACTGCTTCCATTTAAAAATCGTAAAAAATGTCCACTTTTTTTCGTCCCAATTAAATCGAAACACGTTATCTAATTTTTCTTTATTATTTTTGAGCATCTTCGACTATGTGTGTATTACGGCTTTCTAGTTGTTTGCCCATACCCTCTTTGTGCAAAATGTGCAGTCAGCTGATGATGGCATTTTGAAAAATGGGTGCGAAGAATCATTTTATATGACAGGTAGCGCCGTACGATTGTCACATACCTAAACACATAAAAGGCGCCGCCTCTGATCATTAAAAATCCGCTCGTAGGGTTTAGCAATCCGAAAAGGTGGACTTCTGAAACAGAAGCTAGGATGGTTTTAATAGATAACTAATTATTTTTTTTATTTTGTAAAATTATAAGTGCCAACAATGAGCTGGGCACCAATGAACGCGTGGTATTATATAGGTCAATGTTAATATGGGATACCCAATATAAAGTAATGTAATTAAAACCTGAATTACGACAAAAAATGACACGCGCTATAATTTCACACCCATCTATAAAATGTGCGTGCAACATGAAATTGCCGATGACTAAGAAAAGCAGAAACGAAATTACACCTGTAAATTGCCAGCACGAAAACAAACTTACTTGTAAACATTTTGATAGGCCTTAAGGACGTCAGACGTTATCAAAGACAATCTGAAATGACCGAAGCATTGGTCTGAAGCTTGAAATACCACTCTTATCTAATTTTAATGTCAAGTCAAATTAAATATTTTGTTACTTCGTTTTTTACACAGAATTGAATTATTTACATTAAAGAAAAACATTTATGACTAAATGTGCATGTCTGATCATGAAGTTCCACCCTCATTATAAAATTTAATTTTTTAAAAAAACGGTTGCAGTTACAAAGATCAAATTTTGAAAAAAAATGGTAATTAGAACTCTTTATTTTTATTTCATAGCATTGGTTCACAGGAAGTGCCAGCAGGCGGCGCTATAATATCTAGAATCGGAAATTGCGTCTGCATACAGTAGCAAAACCTTCAAGAATGGCCACTGGCATCAGTGTGGATATGTATTTTAATATGTCAAGATTATGATAAAACTGTACGAGAATGAACATGTGAGCTTTTCCCTTCATAAGACTCAATTTTCGATTTTAGCGGTTATAGCGCCACCTGCCGGTGCTTCTTGTGAACCAAATGCATGAAAAAACCTATACGAGTTTTTACCAATATTTATTTTTGGTAACTAACAGTTTCTGTACAAATAATTTGCATTTCTGTAGTGTCTTTAGTGATCTTTTCATCGCCTGCTCGTGGTCAAAGTTAACACAACCATATACGTGGCCTTTAAACAATCGTAAATATAAAACTGAACATTTAATTTTTTTACTTTTCTACCTTAAGGATACGCACTTTCACCTCCACTAACTTTTTTAAAATAACTACGATGGGGTGATCATAGACGATGGGTTTCGATGATAAAGCTGAGTCGAAGATGTATTGAGCCATTTTATCGAGTGCTCATTAAAATTTTACTACCTCTCTAGATTTTATTTATTTTCTTATGTGAAAACTGTTTGACGACTTCGTTTATTGCTGGTGCAGCTCTAGCATCGACTCTTACCTTACTTTGTGGTTTGTTTTCGGTAAACAGTAATTTATTACCTTAGTCTAATCAAGATATCCGATCAAAATATTGGTTTAAATATTGCCTCGCCCTCAAAAACGTTTCTATCAAGTACGCTTGTAAAGATGGATGTGGTCTGTGGTTACTGTTATTTATGATGCAAATCACTGTAGATGATCGGGTAACTGATTTCAGGGCTGCGTTTGCCATAAGAAAATAAGAAAGGATGTCAATTGCTCGTGGTGAATACTACAGACATCCATCTTTGTAACCAAAGATTCATTACGTTTGTCTTAATTTAATTACAGTGATGCATGAATTAGTACGAGTGGACGTGGGCGGTACAGACGATATTGAAAGATGATAGTTGAAGATAAAATCGAAGCATGGCGGATTTACAAATAGTTGTTGTACCGTTTGTTTCAATTACATATAACGGATTGCGGGTGATTGGTGGGTTGGCCACAGAACAATTTCATCGTAAAAATTGCTCATTATGTGGAACGTCAGTAAAAATATTGTCCTAAACATTTTCAATTGTTTGACTTGATAAAAAAATTAATTTTCTTTGAAAAAGTCATGGTAGTCAACAAATCAATGATACGTTTTACGCAGTTAACATTAACATCAAGAGGTGTGAAGCAATTCTTTGGAAGAAATTAATAATGAAATCTGCAATTAAAAAATGATTGTTTGCTGTTGGGTGGTCAGAGCTGTTGAATGTTTCTTCTCTCCAATGTAATTAATGCTATATTTATAGCTTATTTAACAAACGCATATTTTAGCAAGAAAACATCAAATTTAGATTTTTTTTACTGGTTTAATTGCTTTTTTTATTTTTGAAGGAAACTAATAATAATAAACGTACAGTGTACACTATCTAGTTAATGTAAACCTAATAACAATGGTATTCGTTTACAATATCCTCGTGAAGATGTATTTATGCTGTCACAGTAGATATAGCCATCAAAACCATGATAACTACATAAGAGATGGGTTGTTTGTATTAATTGTCGTCATAAAATTTTCAAGGATTGTCTAGGCGGAGGGCGCTCGAGTAATCCTTCCCGCCCAGGGGCAGCACATGTGCATGTACGAGGTGTGTTCAAAAAGTAAAGAGACTGGATGTGCACAGCGCGATTTGGCATAACATCTGTTCGAGCTCCAGTATGAGTAACTCCCTAGTGTTGCCCTACAATTGTTACCATGCATTCTTGTGAAGCGTGCTTTTAATTGTCACAGAATGCAATTTGGAAAAAAGTTCAAGATCTGGTCAGGGCTGACCGATGGATGGCTGTCAGAAACTGACGAGAATTTTGTCAACAACAATGTGATCACAGGTGATGAATTCTGGGTGTTTGAGTTAGACCCTGAAAACCAAATGCAGTCAGGAGTGGCACAACTCCATCTCACTGTCTGAAGAAAGCACGGTCGAGCAAATTCAAAATGAAAACTATGCTCATTTGCTTTTTTGACAGTCGGAGCATTGTCCACAAGGATATTGTGCCTCCAGGGCAGACTTCCAACCAACAATTCTTCTGTGAGGTTCTTGATGAAAGACAGGAAAAGTCGTTCTGGTGAAACCAGACATTGCTGGAAATTGGATGCTCTACCATGACAATGTGCTATGTCAAACTGCACTTGCAATCACCCAATTATTGACTGAAAAATTATTCCAGTGGTTACTCAACCCCTAGATCTGTCACCTTATGACTTTTTCCTGTTTCCAAAATATAACAAAATATAAAAGACACCTCAAGGTGTGAAGGGGCGCCATTTTGGCATTGTGAACGTTATCTAGAAACGCGATAAATAAATTCGGTGTTTTATGGATTCAGTTTCATTACTTTTTG
Source organism: Cylindroiulus punctatus (assembly GCA_034695085.1). Classification (NCBI taxonomy): domain Eukaryota; kingdom Metazoa; phylum Arthropoda; class Diplopoda; order Julida; family Julidae; genus Cylindroiulus; species Cylindroiulus punctatus. The sequence goes on along the minus strand of JAQFYZ010000754.1, from coordinate 23,997 downwards.
AACCGATCTCGCATGTCTTATTATATGTATTGCAATGCAGACAGAACGGGGAAGTAAGACCTCAAATTTTGTAGTCAATTAGGTAAAATCGGGGCCTTTATGGGAGCTGGATTACGAGTCACTGTGTGGTACTATCTCTGCATGTATGCCATCATTTTTTTCTTGTCTGACACAAAATAAGTATGGGGTGTGGCGTACTTATATTAATTAAAATAATGAGAATAATAAAATGCTGGAAAGCCTTAAACATCTAGTGCGGAAGATGCTATTTGGCGTTAAGCTTTAAACTATACTTATTTGGTTTGCAGAAACGAAGGGGGTTTATTAAAGGCATTTTTTCGTCCCAAAGTTGTTTAATGGCCTTCGGCTATGGGTCAGTTTTATCGTCTAATGGAGCGTGGTGTGGAGGGAAGAATTTTGAGTCGATTTGGAGGGTAATCTGGGCGGTGGATCAGCGATCGGTTTGTTGATAGATGTTTGTGCCATCAATTGAACTGCAAAGTCGTAATGGAATTTCTAATAAATGCAAAAAGGGGCTTCATCCTCATTGATCGGTGTGATAGGGGCCCAGGAGCGAGCTATCGTTAATAGACCTTTAGCAAAAAACATGTTCACCTTGTCTTGTCTTTTACTAAGAGAACTGTTGTTGCACCCATGGCTCTCTCCTGGACCAAGTATCAACAGAGTGATCTGGTCTTGTCAACTGCAAGAGCATGAGGACACCTGCGATCACTGCGTGCCAAGAAATGAGAAATAAAAACTAGTAATAAGCTGCTTTACACCGAGGCATTTCGGCCTCAACCTTATTTTTTGACGTTTTTGCACAATTTACGACTTTTTGAGGAAATTTATTAATTTGTTTTTTTGACCATTTTTAGTAAACTCATTATGCATGCATTGTTAACTTGCGTAACCTGGTGTCGTGTAATGATTAAAACTTTTTTTTCCCCGCTAATTTCACCACATCTGCCTGGACCATCCGAGGAATTTAAGAATTTTCATAAAAGAAATACGAGCGGGTTATGATACGCCCTTGGATTTTGATAACTCGATCATGGCACCCTCATTGCTAAAATTGATATCGCATATGCATTAGAAGGGTTATACAATTCAAAAAGTGTCAATTTTTTGGAGAAACAATGTGGCCTGATTAACTTCTATGCAGTTTACCGCAGTTTACCTTAACACTGACTGGTCACATGCTTATATTTGGAAAATTAAGTTGGGTGTTTGAATTTTGGACATCTGTACAAACATGTACATCAGCATATACTGTATAGGAAATTCGTTCTAATACCTCGATTACCTCGATTTGTTACACATTTTATTTCATTATTGTTACAGATGTGTACGGTAGTATAATTAGGTAAGGTAATAACAATGATAATGATTCTAATAACACTATTCCGTGGCGTGTAAACGACTCTCTATTAGGATCTATCTAGTAATTTCATACAATTAAAGGCAAAAACTGGTTGATACCTGTATAAGTATTCTCTATAATTAAATTGTTTTTACCGCATTTCTCCAGAAAAAGGACGTGTAGGCTACTTTATACCTGTGCTGATATTAACGATTCGTGTCAAACATACCGTGATAAGCAACAATTAACCGTTTAATTGACTTTTGGCTTCCCTCTTCGAAATTCAGGCATTTTCCTTAACAATTAAATCATGGCCATGGCACAGTCGACTTGATTCTTTTTTCATTTGAAAACTCCATTTTTCCTAATTTCTATTTCTCCAAAATTAATTGACGATACGTGATGGCTGTCTTCTAAAACAATTTAATTTTCACCACGGGCATGTGGTGAGTTTGATAAGACGTTAAATTGGGGGACACGCTTCTCGATTGAACCGTTAGAGCGGTTATTAAGCTGGAATGTATAGGCATTAATTGGGAAAGTATATAATATGCTACTGCTATATAATTGTAGGAGATAACATCTACGAAATTCGCCCTCAAGTGGGCCTAATGGTGGGACGGAGGCCACCTCATCATGGTGCACGTGCCACCCTGTGGATGGCGTGCGTATCATTGGCCAAGGATGCCTTTGCATTTGATATTGACTTTAAACGAGTTTGATCGGAGATAAAAGAAATATTAAAAAAAAAGTATATATCATAAATATTATATCAATAAGAAAGACCTCTTTGGAATATGTAATTAGTCACTTACAAAGCACCAATCTATTTGATTGGACGATATAAATTCTGTTTATTAAATATTGGCAGGTGGTATGAATTGACAAAAACGTACAGGGTTGGCAAATTAAGATTATATCGCGATTGAGGCACACAGGAACGTCGTCATCGTTCAAATCTGATCTCGATGATGTCCAAAATTATTAATGAACCATTATGCTAAATCGAGTTAAAATGATGCACGTGCATTAACACAATTATCATATTGCATTTGACATAGGTAGCTATTGGTCTCTCAAACATCAAAAGATGACAAACTATTTGCTGTGGAAGAAAATAATACTAAAATTGTTAATTGAAAAAAAATCGACATTTGCTGTTTTCTTGAAACCTTGAAAAGTCAGGGAAAATTCTTGGACGATCAATTTCATCTCTGGGGTACCATTGTGAAGTTGTTGATGGGAATGCGACTTTCGTGTTCGTTGTCAGAGTGAAATTCGAGCCAGTTGATATTGTCGTAAAGTAGCTTAAGTTGATTATAGCTGACGTGAGTACTTCTGCTTTCGAAAAACCGCCTTTTTTTAATAACCAGGCCGAATTTCTGAGTTAATAAATTATGATATTATATACCTGTATAGTTGCAGGGAGATAATTTTTAACTAGATTTGATATTAAAAAGAATAATTATAACGCATTTCTCAATGATTTATACGTTCGGTCGTGAAGCAAGTTTTATTCGAAGTGCAGGCACTGCTATAAATCACATAGCTGGATTCTGGAGGCATATATCATGGGAATGTTTAGCATCCATTACTATGCACAGGGGCTACTGGCCATTTCGGTAAATTAACCTGTATGTTTCGAAAGGCTCATGAAAGCTGGTTTTTTAGACAAAACAAAAATGAAAAGAACATGCATCTTTACTATACTTTAACTTGCCTATGACAGCTCACGAAGACTGTGAGTGGACTTGATAATATCTGAGCAAGTAAATTTGAGCTCTAGTTTTACCACTGCAAGGTCATGCCAGAACCAAGTATAATAGCGTGGCTGTTGGCAAAAGTCATCTTGATTAAGAATCTAGCGACACTTATGTATTCACATCTTGATAGCCATCATAACCCATTAGTAATTTATTATAGTCATGCAAAATGAACGAATGGCTCGTTGTTAAAGATGCATAACATGCAAATATATCGAATTTGCTCGCAGGCGATATGTTGGCATCACGCACATGTGTCCAGTGTAGATTGCACACATTGATACTGTATGTTTCTGTTATAATTCGATACAATGTTTGTGTTAAGTTTAGTATAAAGTGTATGAATGGTGATACAGTTTCAGACATGTAATTCAAGCAGATTATCATGTCGTGATATGGAATAACTTATTGGAATTATATGACCTGAACTTAAGGTCATGAACTTTAGCATAATGCTTCAAACGTTATAATTTTGGTCTTGACAAATAAATCGATCATGTATTTAATATCCAATATATAGGGGCCTACCTGCTATTAGGAACGATATATACAACTTTTTAATTGAAATGTATATTAATGTAGGTCGATGAAAGAGTACACATGTAATCTTTCTTGCAATACACTCTTTTACCAGACTTGATTAGAGTACAGTATACAGAGAGCTGGACACTATGGTTGGACCTGGACAGCGTCGTCCATTTTTCTCATCAAATTGAAAATGCTCATATGCGTTCATGCATTCAAATGCATATTAAGTTTTTGTGAAGTGAATATACACGTAGAGCTGCAAAGGCCTTGGCAATCCAGCAAAGGAACTATTTCGAATCGGGCTCGTTAAAATCTCCATCAGTGTTCAGGGGACATTGAATTCCTTCAGAAATATGGGATCGTAGAGCAAGTTAAGGTCCATCAGACTGTCCTCGCGAATTCCTGTTCGTCCATTTCAAAGATATCTTTTAGTGTGGGATGTCCTTTTATGGGGCATTTGGCTTTTGGAATTTTTTAACAAGCGTAAAAAGGGGACGGCTGGAGGTTTTTGTGCAACTGATACTAATAAATAACTTTCTTTTGGAATCTTCACTTTCTTTTTTACCTTCGCCTAGCTTTCTTCTCTTAGCTCCTATGGGCTTTTGACGATTTGTCATAGTTCCTTCCTTTTTCACCGCAGATCCTCACCTTGATCAATCTATCATTTCCCTTAAATGATGAAATGTTTACATTTCGTGGCTGGATATTGAGGGGGATAACGATGAGAAGAAAATGGGGGATGAAAAAGAATCAAGCACGATAGGGGATGGATATAAAAAGAAACCCGCAGGACCCAAATACAAAAATACTGGCTGGAAGGCATAGGATGGAAAAAAAGTGAAGGCGAGATGCGAGCCATGGCAAATGCATAGATAATATTTGAAAAGACAGGTTAACTACAGGGCAGCCTGGACGTATTGTGAGATTTCATTTATTACTTAAATTGGGTGAAGACACCCACCTATATCACTGCGAGGCAAATTGCCTCGATATTTATCAAACGTTTCTAAGGCACATACACCATGCGTGGTGAGCTCCCTCTTTGATAGCGTTCACAATTGATATACCTTTGCTAGCTTTCAGGCTTATTCAAAGCTTGCTTTAAAGAATAATAATTATGAGGAACGTACCAACGATTTACTTGCTTTGCCACTCTGATTATCTTCTCTTGTATATCCTCATTAAATTTTTTTTTTTAAAAATACGTTTTAAGCACATCTGATAAATGGAGTCTTTTTAATGCATCTGGTTAACAGAGAGTGCCAGCAGGCGGCGCTGTAATCGCTAAAGCGAAAATTGCATGCGATAAGCTGTACCACAAACATACTGAGCATTAAGCATTAAAGCAACATTAAAACATCCTCCTGTGGTTCTGCCTGTGAACTAAATGCATTTAGTTCCTCAACTCTTTTTTTTTCTTCAAAATTATGTCCCTTTAACTAGGTTTTTTTTTAAAAAAAAATTTGTACTGAGGTAATGACGTCGATCATGCTGTATATTATAATTATTCCTGAATCTGAACAAAAGTTCAATCACACACAAAAAAAAAATTCGCTGTTTCTTCTCTGAATACTTAAATTCAACTAAACACTGCTTATAACTATAGGTTAATGGTCGATCAAACTAACCGAAAGATGATAAATGCATACTGCTCTGCTTGGTTTCAGTGGTTTCCACGTATAAATCAAAAATGGATTTATGGATAAGCTGTAAATAATCGTTGCATATATCAAGGGAAATTGATTCACTTCTCGGCATCATTTCTGTGAATGTGTGAACAGAGATAAAGGAGATGGAAAGTCAGGCCATGAACCGGCAGGTGTTGAAACTTCGTTTGTCTTCTTTTATTTTCATATTTATTCGCGGAATAGACCTACAATAGTATGTTATTGCTGGGTAATTTATCCATCTTGACTTTGAATGGTTATCGTAGTGCTGAAAATCATTCATTTATACACCTTTGTGGCTGCATATTGGTACACGTCTCGGACAGAATGTTTTCTGTGAAAATATAAAAGGCCGGAGTTAAAGATATTGAAACTAGTGCCAATTTATAAGAGATGTGGACATTGTATAGAGGGAAACGGGGAAAGTATACATGTATTCTCTTTCTGACCGAATGAATGCAGAAGCAGTTTCTTTTGGTGAAATGTCATATTTTGCTCATATTATGACTATTAAAACAGTTTGATTTAGAGGCACGTATACTGGATACACGATTATTGTACACATACTAAAGAATACATGAAGGCTTGCTTTCTATACAATTTTCACTTCCTTTCTTCAAATCCATGGAGTTAAAAAAAGTTGAGTAGGTCGGCAATACGTTAATGTCTTATCTATTCAATGAATGTATAACTGTGTAGTAGATGTACGCCATGGGTGTATTCTGCACACCCTAGTAAAACTGGGTGGGTTGTTATGTTCGCGTTACCATGAATTTTACATATTGTTCAAGTGCAATATTACGTTTAACTGTTTAATCGTAGGACTTTGTCATCAATCTGTATACTAATATCGTCTGCTCAATGAACAATTCTGCAAAATATCATAACAACAGAAGCATCCTTATGTCATCAGCATTTAAATTGCAAATGAAGCTTTTTTAAACAAGTTACTAAAGAAATAAAACTCATAATTCTGCAATTTTTTTTGATGATGTTTGTGTATTTCTCGATATTGAAGAGATAAATTATTAACAGGTCTCCTATGACTATGCTGCTTAATTCCTATAGGGGAAATTTATTCGATTGTTCCATGGCAAACAAGCGTTGCACCTGTTGAAAATGCTGCTACTTTTTTCTTGTCAAAAGCAGAGAATATAAATATAATGGCATACGTTCTTAAGACGTGTGCTGATTGCTAAATAATTACGGAGTCTGCTGCTTATACCTGGCGGGGTGCCTTGAAATCTCTGGGGGATCTGTATCATGAACGTACTTGTTATACAGCGTGTGCCAGGTTTATTTGTCAGGGTGCTATTCCGTGTACGAATGTCCGAAATCAGGCCTAGTTTAAAATCCTTTGATGGAATGAGATATGATTAGAAAAATTCGGATAATTAATTAAATAAAGGCTTGGTTGCTGTGGCATGCCATGAGAGGAATGACTGCTTACTAAACAAACATCTGCAACATCTGCTCTTGAACATATATATAAATGGTATAATTCTAACGGTTTGATACCTCATTTATATTGAAATACGAACCGTTTAATAAATCAACATCAATCTAACGTACGCTTATCATTCAAAATTGATACTTGCATGCTTGACGTGTTAACAGTGCACAGACACTTACACGTTAAATTATTCGTGTTTACAAACAATGCAGAGCTTGAATAGGGACATTACTTCTTCGAATACATGTAGTTTTTAATTGTGAGCATAAAGCTTATACCTGCAACATAGGCAGTACTGTAGATATCAACTTTTTTTTGCCGTACCTTTATATATTTTGTGTAAATGCATGCATGTAGTCATTTACTGCTCATTATTTCTCAGCAGTTTGACAAAAGCAGCAAGATTCGCGGGATTGTCATATTATAAAAGCATATACCTGTATACTTGTATTTATAGTTCCTATATCGTAGATATTAATGACTTTATTTTTATGTCGAGAAGGGATGAGAGTACGGTATCTTATTCAGGACATGTGAAGCCAATTAAGTAATAGACAACATTTTTTAAATGTTATCAGTATCATTCCAATATCAATTAATAATAATTATCTGGAAATGCCTTGACCTTTGTCACACTCCCTAGATGCGGCTGCGATTTATTTATGTAAAAATAATCCATTTGATTAAGGAAAAAAAACTTAAACGTTAACAACTAATAAATGGTGCTCGCTTCGTTGAACTCTTGCTTAAGCACTCATCATTTCCGAATTCATGATCCCACCGCCGACTTCCTTAATTGTAACAATTTAATAGCAGCAGGTAACTTTCGGGTTAATAATCCAATAAAATGCGTTCGCCAATTTGTGTCAGTCAAAAGGCATGATAGCTTTGCCCCCTAGAAACCTGCTTTTAAGTTAGATGTGCAGGATGTGCTAGCTTTACCTAACCTAACTAAAGTTGTTTTATATCAAATCACCAGAGATATGAGATTAAACGAACTTGTCTTATCATCTGGTGGTGTCTCACCATCTAATCTTGTTAATTCTTAAAATTTCATATAGCAAAAAAGTTGGACAGTTTATAATGTAGCTATAGGTATTATAAACTAACTTTTTGGCGTATTCATTACTTGCAAATGGAATGCTATCTGTAAGGAGATTTTCTTAACATGCTAGCTTTTTCCTTTACAACTATTCTATAATTGGTGCTAAAGAAGTTGTTATAAATGATGCCTGATCTGGAGATTGGGGAATCCTTCCTGCATTAGAAGGAAACAGGAACTCACGTGGTCATCCCGGAATAAGCCTGTTTTAACTGTTTATACGATTAGCTTGTTTTGTGGACCTTGAATCAAGCCATCACCTGTTGATTCTGAAATCTGGTATTCACATCGATTAAAGGGACAGTCGGTTTAACAGGTTGACATGCCCGACCAACTCAGGTTGAGGTATCTTGCAGTAGCTTCGAATTTATATAATTCGGGTTTATGAAATTCGTGCCCTAGTGCATTTTAGTTTAAAGTGAATTGTTTCATCCCTACACGTAGGTCTTCTCACTGATTGCATTAAGAGGCAAAACGTGTTCAAGTTTTGGTCGATTTGGCCTAGAATTGCTCAGGGGATCAAGATGGCCTCCCGCTGTGTGTCAACTACCCAGTCCTGGTCATATTTTAATTTCGGGTTTACTGTTACCACTTTCTATACTTAACGGGCTATGACTTCGGTCATAATGATGGCAGATATTGATTAGGGGGTAGGAAATCGGCTGCAGCCCGACATGTGTACTTTAACTGACTTGTCCAGCCACACCCAAGTGCTCAGAAACACGACACCTAAGGTGTTTTATGTGGACGTGTACATACGTTATCCACTTAATAATTAGTCTTTTCGCGCCGTGATCAGCATTTGGTATTTGTTTTCAAGCTCGTTAACTATCGCCATAATTTAATGTTATGGCTTTGGAAAACGAAGTCCTGACAATGGTTTATTCGGGCAGCGTGTCGAATTAATGCCGAAGTGAAAATCCACGTAAGAATATGAAACCACTTAAGGGGGGTGGGAGGGGGACACTACCCTGAAACGATAATATAATTGACCAGACACCTATAATCTCCTCAATCTGTATCGTTCATTACTAGCAATACCCCCAGTCTCTGCCATTTTCCGCCACCTAAAACAATTTGTCCAAATCACTGACATGTTCATTCTGGACACATTCGCCTGGCATTATGTTTTTGAAAATATAGTTGCACACCTGTAAAAACTAATTGGGCCTTAAAATTAGCTTGCCCACCAGCGTCCAATTATAACGGCGTTCACCAGTAGCTGCTACTGGCGACTAATTTGACCGCAAATCATCAATAATCGCTTTGTTTCGTTCTTTGCCAAAGGAAAAATGATAATTTTAGTACTTACTGAAGTATAGTTACCGAGTGGAAAAAATCTAGTTGTCTAGACTGTGATTTTTGAGGTTTTCACGAATATTTCTGAGCAAATTGTGCTTTGTGCTCTAACGAGGCATCGATAAAAAACTGAAATCTGCTAACTAAAATTGGACTTAAATTTGCACTTTGGTGTCTTGGTATTTGAAATTCTAACTTTTAATCCACAGACATCAGAGGTTTACAGTATCTTCAATTCGATAGAAAATATATTCGTGAATTTATTTAGAACTTCTGATATGCCAGGTCTGGTGTATTTACTGATTGTGCAACCATCTTATCAGATTTCCACAATACGGTGCTGAACTATTTCGCAGCTTGGCAGTGAAGCCAACCAGTCACTCTGCAGGGTGCCAATTCTCAGATTATTGCATGTTATCGATATAAATGTCTTGATTTATGCGTATTACGGACAGGTTGAAGGGAATTTGCACATGATTTAAGGTGCATGCTCAATGTCATTCGCAGCTTCTTGGCTTCACTGCCATGCTGTGAAGTTGTGCTGCAGTACCACGAAACTGCATGGCATAGCAGAAGTTAGAAATAAATTAACTTCTCGTCTTCCTCTACAACTATCTAGTTGAAGATAAGCCTCTAGTGTTTGTGGATTACAAGTTAGAAATTAAAACATCGTGACATCAACTACCAAAGTCCGGTTTAGACATCAGATTTGGATGCTTCATGGTCGACTAACATTAGTGCAGCTTCCATTGTCAGATTTCAAAAGCGTTTTCTTAATTATCAGCCCTATCAATATGAGCTACTTTTTTAATTATTTTTTTGTACTTTTCTGTTTCAGGCAACCAACTTTCAATAATTATGTGCTTGAAGTGAATTGAAAGGAATTCCTGTGTGTCCGACGGCAATCAATCTTCTTAGAGATGAAGTTTTTTCCGTTGTTCATCTGCAAATTGGACATCACTGCATCTGTGCATCCGAATCTTGTCAACTCGAATTTGGGATCTCCAGTAAGCAATTCTTTGAGTTGATGGCCACCATGTTCACCAGATGTTGCATTCAGAAGTTGTTTGAATTCCTCATGAACTACATTCACGTTAACAGGTAAGCAGTTACATGTATTATATACTAATTACTTTGTCAGTACAGCTTGCATCCTATAGTCCAAGATTGCGAATAATATTTGTCTTCAATTTCTCGATGCCCACTTTAAAACTGCTGGAGAAGCGTGGCATTTACTCATTGATGGCACTCATGTATCTCGAGTTTAATTCGGGTTGCTAAATGGAATTCAAGATCAGTTGTCAGCTAGGAGTGGATGGTCCACAAAAGCCACATACGTGAAATCAGAAAGTGAAAATGAATGACTCGTTCCTCAATTGTCCATATGCAGAGTATGTTATCGGTTTCTGGTATCAAACTTCGACCATCTTGCGAATGTCAGTCAGTGGGTTTCACTGACGTTTCGCCTTCTATGCACGACAATGCATTCGGGTGTATTACTTCGGGTTGCATGAATTAATTCACCTTGTGTTGCACGAGGTAATTTTTGCTTGACACGCAAGGAAGCCAAAAGGGTGCGCTAAATATGCAAATGTCACCCCAAAAAACGCCCAAGTCCGATAACGAAAGCTTGAAATGTATATCGGCATGAAACCACAATGTGCGAGAAGGGCCGTTCTTCATGGCTAAGCCTGACTGAATGAAAGGACCTGAAGAATGAATCCTTAATACGTGTAACTCATGGATCCATCAAGGATCCGCAACAGCTCGGGCCACGCGCTTATTACCATCTGGGGCTCTTTATGGAAATATGGTTATTATAAGTCGACCGCATTGTGATAGATACGTTAAAAATGGCTTCAGATGCTAAATTTGAGCAAAGGGCCCCTTGGTCACCGCGAGGCGGGGTTGTGGTGGTGGTCGTCACTCATCAACTATTTCATATTGATATGAAAATGGTGGTTTTTTTTCCTCGCAACACAACATTCAATACTCTTCAAATACCTTTCATTTTCTTCCCTCCTGTCTATCTTTAAGAAAATAAAACTTTTCACCAAATGTTGAAGCCTAGTTTGCGGCTATTGTCCGGCCATTGACGTGGTGCAGGACGGTTCTTTAATCTGGTCTAATGTTTACGTAAGTCTGCTACCTGTTCTAGGGGCAGAACCCATTAATGTCTAGAGGACCCTAGCGGATTGGGCCCACCCTCAGAAGTTGTCAACGTTGCTTGACGAACTTGCCTGACACCCATCAGCTTCCTTAAACCCTGACCCCTCTTCCTGTATGATTATGCCAGATCTGGTTTGATCACCCACCCCTTCTTCTACCTTTATTACTTATCCTCTTCTCATTCTTGTTTTTTTACCTTTTTCATTTCTTGGTACATGTATAGAATTTGGCTTTAATACCACCTCCTTCTAGCATTTTTTGCATATTACATATATAGTATCCAAGCCCACTGTTATTTTCTATTTTTTTTTTCGTTGTTTTCATTGCACCCAGTTATATATGTAAACTGCTCCCTGGCTAACGGTAACAGATCGATTGAATTAAGGAACAGGATGTAGGGATGCAGGAAGGAATCAGCTTTTGAATGTGGTGTGTGACATACAGGGTGCGTATGTAAGCTGGTACATACAGCTTACCCTAATGCTCATAGCAGCGCCCCCTTTCAGTCTTTAGTGGCACTATCGTGACATAAGTGTGTTTACTTGTTGCAACTAAGTTAGAAGATGATTTATTATTTTCAAATTTTCTGTATGACTGACTGGTTTCTATCTATGAAGTTGAAGACTTCCTAAGTGTCTCATGCATTTGTTTCTATTTGTATTTCACATTTTTTTCTTCTGGGTGTGATGAACTTTTCAGTCGATGCTAAATTTCATTAATATTTATCAAGCGGTTTATTTCTTAAATCTTTTTCAATAAACCCAGGATGTCCAAATCCTGTCTCGCAAATTGAATTGTGATGAACCGTATCAAGATGAAATGTTTTAATCTATGGGAAATTATTTTGATCGTCGAGATAAATTCGTAGTCGGCGAGCCATGTCTGTCATGGTGAATGTATGTTCTTACATTTCTACCGTCCTGGGAATATTTTTATTTTTTTGCTCGAGATATAAGACGCGGTTTTTTTCAACCTTATGTTAAGCAGTCTCCCCATTAGACCGTTATGATTGAATATATGCGCCTGAATGAACTGAAATATAGAAACTTTTTACAAAGTATATGCTAAATGCAATATGGGCTACTTCACCTCATTTGCATACGTACCGCATTGTGCGCCGCCTTTCTATTAATAACTATTTGCGCTCACAATGACGTCGATTCAATCGGTGTCGTACAGGGTATGCACTCGAAAATAAAAAGGCCCACTTCACCCTATATACATAAACAAGTTCTTTAAGACTTGTATTACAGCCATTTTAGGGCGTCCATTGTCCCAAATATGCACATTTGAATATTGTTTAATATAAAATGAGGCAAGTCTTTGAAAGCAACGGTTAAACGTTTATAAAACCCGTGATGGAGTTATCCACTACACTTTGCATTGATTCTAGCCCTACATAATGGCTTTTTACAGGTCATTTTCTGGGTATGGTTCTGGGGTGGCTATTTTCTGAGCAATTCTCAGAAGGGAGCGTCTGTACAAACGCAGAAATTGATGTTTCGATGAAATTAATTCTATCCTAGGAAAGTAAAAGCATTTAAAATACATGTATATACAGATAGAGCCTACTGTTGCAAATGTGCACAAAATATTAATATTTCAAACCTACGTACGTCTAGTACACGCAAGAATTGTCCTTGCTGTCCCAATTTATCCTTAGTTTTTTTCTGTCCATAATTGCATTATATGGTTGCCCCACAGTCAGGCATTCACTGCCAGCCTACGAGCGCTTAAAGAGCTGTATTATTGAAACAATCAGTTTTACGTGAAGAAGATACGAAATCCTACTCCGTAATATTGAATAATTTCAAAAAAGTTGGCATTCAATATCTGTGCTTGAAGCCATCGATATGATATTGCGTCCAATGGTCAGAAATGGCTCATACATCGCCATCCAATATACATGTACCTGTATAACCCGGTATGGCCACATAAAACTCCTCCACCTGTTTTTTTAAAGTTTCCCAACTTGAATTGTTGCATCATCGTGATCAACAGTGGTGCATGGTTTGCAATGAAAAATGCCTAAAGAAACCCAGCCAGCTCCATAACCAGTTCGGACGGAGCAGACCCCCGTCCACTGTATGTTGTATGTTTTCTTGAACGAAATAAGTTGTAGCAGTTGTCCGTGTCTCTCGCATTTACCCCCTCGTAATTTTCCCTTCCTTTTCTCAAAGTGTCCACGGCGTTGTACGATACCATTACGCACGCATCGCAATGTGGAGTCCTGGGCGCGGTTATTACCTTTCTAACTGGAATAATTTACATTTTGGCATACGAGGGAGCGTCGTAGTGTCGGGGGGCCATTGCCATTAACTTTTTGAATGGAGCGCTTTTTTCCCGACACCCCATGTGCCGGATTTGTCGTGTTGGGAGCGAGAGGTCAGCCGTTTTGGCTGTAAATTGTCGGCCCTTGCTGGGAGGGCAAATAGGGACATCATCTCAATGGACGACACGAGATCCGGACGGAGCTTGTCTTAAAACTGCGTCTTGTTCTCCTGCCTTAATCAGGTAGAAGTTGATGGGTTTGTAAAAGGATCGACTTTGCCAGTCCCCCATCTTTTCACGAGACCCATGTTTCTTGTGTCCTGATGTACCGGTACCCTAAGTATCCTTACTACATTTACGGCGAAGCTGGACCTCAGCTCAAAGAGACTTTGCTAACACTTTGATAAAATGTGAGACCCAACACCTTCTGCGAACGTCTGCAGTCAGTTTGGAACGTTCACATTTTATCGTATTTTCGTGATGTTAAGGCCCATTGAAAGTGCGTTCCGACTTTGGGGACACCCTGCACAAAATTGCGTAACTCAATTTCTCCTTTCCTGATCAACATATAATAATGTTTTTTTTTTGTAAACATTAGGAGGGACTTGCGTTTTATTAGTGGTACTATTTGACAACTTGTGGAAATGCATATGATATTAATAAAAACGATAATTCTATTTTTGACATTTTATTTTGCTTTATGAGCGATGGATGGCGGCACCTGCCGTCTGATTACGAATATAAGAGATATAGAATTTAGAACAATTCTAAAAACGAAATGTCTTTTAATTTTATATAGTCCAGGAACTTACTATCGATATAAACTTCGAATTAAAACATTTCGTTTCATTTGGAATTATCTTATCTGTCCAAAATTAGGTAAATTTAAATTCCAAAAAATCACTGTCAATGGGCCTTAAGAAATCACCTACATTATGTTGGCATTCGTCATCGTTTTGAGAAGAGTCTGTTCGTATATACATGTATATTTTTGATGAAAATGTGGGCAAAAAAGCCGCAAAATGACTGATGTGTGCCATCTAAACAGTCCTTCAGAAGTACGTCATATTTGCAGGGGGGAAAATGCAGAACAGGGTGACAAGCAATGGATTTCAACCCAATACAATTCTAACAGCAATGATGGTGTTGTGATCAATTTATGATATCATAATTTGCCCCCACCCACCCACTCAAGTTTAAGCATTTGGCTAACCTCGCATGATGACATAATACTTGAACGTTTTCTTCTATGAAATATGCCAATGCAAGTTTATGAAGGTCGCACAAATGCGCTCCTTCATTGTCAGATTCGTGCTCGGACATCATTGATATCAGTTTCAAATTGGTAAATAATTGCTTCATAGCCGACCTTAAATCGGATCCGGCTTTCCGGATGGCAAGCGGTCAGTGTCCGACGGAACCATGGGGGCGTGTGCCTATGAATTAAAAGTTGAATTATTACATCATTTTCATAATTTCTTCCTTAATCGTTTTTAGTCATCCGTTCATGGCTAACTTGTCCAATCATTTCCTTCCTCTCCAGCGGCCTCGTTTGTCCCTTTGGTGGTCTGCACGTGTAGCTACCAAAAATGCATCCACCATATTTCCTCAGGGGGCCCCGTTATGTTACCTACGTCACTAAACGCACGGGGTCATGTATTAATTAAGGGCAGGAAGAATTTTATTGAAATGGATAGGAAATCTCCAGACCCCTCGTAATTCGGTCGCATCCGTCCTCTTTATGTTGCAGTTGCAAAGTTGTTAGGGGGGAAAGTCAGGGATTTGTGTCAGAAAATTATTTCATAAATCCGAAGAACAGAACTAGCTGTCAGGATATGCTGCACACTTGGTGAATTGATGGCGGTGGGCTTATCATTCTTGATTTACAATGAACTTTTTGAGCCAAATCCTTAAATTTCAAAATGAAGTTGTTTCGGGTATTTATGGCATGGTACATTTTCTGAAGAAGTGTCTTCGAAACACGATTCTTGCACCAAGTTTAACGCCTGACAGCTTTATGATAACGTGCTTATATCATGAAAGCATTTTTGAAATTAAAATTCCAAATCGGTACACGGTGTACTCGTTTTACTGCAAATCGAAGCAAACTGTATATAAACATAAGTTGATGGCACTACTGTATATGGGGACACAATCGCCATTTTTTGCATCAACATTACAAAAAAATCGTTAAGAAAATGTTTTGAAAACGTTAGAAAACTATATATCACCCTGATCGGTGATTTGGGATCATGATAAACTACCATAAAACTCATTGAACTTTTCCCTGCATAGACGGAATTTTCGATTCTAGCAGTTACCTACACCCTTGAAATTTTGCTGGCATGTACCTTAGGTTCCAAGAACCTTGATAGCAAAGTGTCTTTTTTCGTATTACTCCCGCAAAGGGGTTAAATAGAGGGATGGGTAAATACATCTCCCAAACCGTTAGGGCTACACTCTTGAAATTTTGCTTACATTTACATGTACCTTAGGTTCCAAGAACCTTGATAACAAAGTTTTTTTTTTGTATTATCCTCGCTAAGGAGTTAAACAGAGGGGTGGGTAAATGCATGTACATCTCCCAAACTGTATGCAAACGAAGTTGCACGGGTGCCTCTAGTCAAATATATGAAATAATAAAGTTCTACCTTATGTATATCAACTATTCAACTGCATTCATTTTTTGAAACATTTTTTGATAGAAGACTTTTTACATAAAGCTATGTCAAAGACTATCAAATCTAATTCAGCTAACCAAGTAACCTTTTATTATTATCAAAGTATTATCTGCACATTTTGATCATGGAGCACAAGAATGTATGGAAAAAATACCATACTTGTAGACATCCCATTTCCTGCAATTTGTCGTTGTCCCCCTCGTCAGGTCGAGATTTTTTTACCCAGATATTAATTTTTGGCGACCGGTACCGGATTTGGATGCAGAATCGAGCACGCACCGGACATTTTTGTTCGAGCACATACAGCACGTGCTCGCAGCGGACATAGCATTTCCGCTAGGCTAAAGGGGTACGCTTGGCTGACCAACATAGGGGTGGAAACCTGTGTAAAGTGACATCAAAAAGGCGTTAAAACGGTTTGCTACATGCATTTCGTTATCGGCTTTGGTTTAGTGTTTTCATGATTGCCACTCATAAAGTTGATCAAATCCGTGGGTATG
Source organism: Cylindroiulus punctatus (assembly GCA_034695085.1). Classification (NCBI taxonomy): domain Eukaryota; kingdom Metazoa; phylum Arthropoda; class Diplopoda; order Julida; family Julidae; genus Cylindroiulus; species Cylindroiulus punctatus. The sequence continues at coordinate 7,201 of JAQFYZ010000754.1, read as the reverse complement.
GTTACAATGGATCTGAAAATGTGAACATGCATTTTCATATCCTTTCCATGTACCTACTCGCATTTGCTCCCTCGTACCTACGCTAATTCATAGTGGTCGAACAGGAAGAGACTGTATACCTTTTGCATTGTGAATTTTAGATAAAAGGGGAGCAATTTTAACCCAGTGCACGGATTAAACGCTCCAGGTAGCAAGGAAGGGCTGCCTACAGATTTTCAAATCGTGATCAAAATTGGGTGGGTGGAGATTTCCAGCAAATTTTGGTATCAATTACTATTCCTTCCCATGACTATGCCATGGCTTCGCACTGTCAGAGTGAGGTATTTTATAGCAGATGACTGCATTCATGAATGAAACATGTTGTGGTTATTTAAAGAAGAAATTATATACTTTTATCGACGTGACCTCAGCAGATTAGCTGCCAACATCTTAACTGGCATTGTGTCAGTTAGAACGTATACATGCTCAATATGTTCTCGTTATATGTGGATTAGAGGATATAAATAAATTATGTACTAATGCAATTATAACTTGTATTCCGCCCTCCTCGTCTTGATGGCAACGCCAATAGTTAATTCTGAGGGCAGACTCGGGTAATTATTTTCAGAAAAAAAGCGAAGGAATTTAGGAGTTTTTAGTGGATGAAAATGTTAACAATGGACTAATTTTAGGACTTCAAATTTCAATTTGGTTCTCTTCAAACTTCAAATCTGTTTCCGACTTTTCTGAGACAGCGATGCCTACTTTTTTTTAAAAAAAAATGCCATCATTTAACGCAATTAGTAATAATCATTATCTCGGACGCAAAATAATTACGTAGTTATAATGAAAAATATAGTGGGATGACGGCCTTCTGCAAGGTGGTAATAATAAAATATTTGGGACAAGAGGGAAAGCGGAATTAATTTGTCAGCCACTGACAAGAAATGTTCGCAAAAAAGCTCTAAAGAATTTTATTTTTGAAGAAAAAACATTAATTGACCTGAAAGGAAAAAATAAATTGCAATAAATAAAGCTGCCAACTGCTGCATCCATGTATCGTAATTATTTTATGCTATAACCTTACTAAATGTATACCCAATGATGATAAGTTGTGTTAACGTGTTTTAAGCCATGCATGCATTGCTGTATGGAATATTTCGGAAAAAGAATATCCATAAGGTAAATGTGATGGGATTTGGAACCCCATATGTACCCAAAGGGATGAAATGATTTAAATATTTGTACCTCAAGGTACAAATGGGAACACATATCAAGGGTACACGTGCAATCAACATATTTACCCATATATGGTGTGTATATAGTTTCAAAACATTTGTACCCTTAAGGTTCACCATTTGTGCTTTTTCCGTTTAGAGTGTATAGCCATGAATTATGAAGTAATGCAACGTTTACATAATGTAGTTCGTTAAGCTCATGTTGGCACTTCATTGACAGTATCCGGATAATCCGACGAAGTTCTTGTCAGAATTACATGTACTACCCAAGTGTACAGTATGGTACTGATGCTGTAAAGGAATTCTCATATATAACTTACACATACACGTATGTACATGCAGGATTTCTCACGCTCTGGACGCCAATCCAACAATAGGTAAACCGTCCCACTCAATATACTGCATGTACATGTATCTGTTCCATTCCTATAGATGGCGAGACTATAGGTACAGATACATAGACGTATTCAGAAGCTGCTGGTGATCAACCCTGGTCAAATCACGTCAATATCACCCCATTTGCATATGGGGTGCAAATGTACATTTGTACCCCACAAAAACTGCATTTGTACTTTTACGGTTTACAGTGTAGTCGTCTCGGCAAAAGAACGAAAATTTGTATTGCCAATCTGAGAGATTCAGCTTATCGATGTAATGTTTCAGGAGCATTAGCGGTAAAAGGAAAATAGCTGCCATGCTCGATATATATTACAGGATGGACGAATCGCAAACAGGAAATTGCATCCTGTTGGTCTGAACGACGCCATTTTTTCGCTCTACGACTATTGGTTGCAACATTTTGTTGACTATCACAAACCTTCATTTGGCACATAGATCCTATCTTTTGCATTTGAAAACTACACTGACACGCCACACGGCTAAGCCATGTCCACCTAAAGAATGCAAATCGGTGTACTTTTACATGTTGCTGGTTGGCACAAACCAGAGCATACCATCAGATGATGTAGTTGCAGCCAGACTCCATGGCTGCCATGGTGGGCGATTTTGGCTCGCGCTCGAATCTTCCGGTCCTACCATTGTGACCGGACCCTTCTGAATGCAACCTCACCACGGATCTGCATACACATACAACGTGTTCGGCGCATTGTGGAGGAGAGAGAGAGAAGAAATAAGAGAGGTTTTCTGCCCGACTTGGTCCTGCCTGGTCGGTACCACTGGTTCCCTTCTGTGGTCTACGTCCATCCAAGCAGGACTAAACGCTGCCATTGAAAGGCATGCCATGGCCACTCACTCATCCCTGGAGCTCCTCTGGACTCACTCCTTCTAAGCTTCTGGAGCCAGCACTCGAGAAACTGATAGAAAAGCTTCGTGTTCTCTTGCATGGCTGACAAGTGTTTTTCTGTTGGTCCAAGGGAAGGAGGCCCACTGAACTCGAGATAGACACTCTTTGTTCCAGAAAGTACACTCGTTCTCTCTGTGCTTTTTTCGCCGTTATGGGATCTTTAAACTTGGAAGGACTGCAGTGCCGGGCCAATGGTCCCTCACTTTATTCAACGTGCCTCTCTTCTAGTGTTCGTGTAGAGTCGGCCCGGAGTGTCTAGCCCCTATATAGGAAGGAACTCGCTCAAAAGAGTATCATAACAACGGCATTTAGGACTGACTCCAGGACCAGCTACGTAACCATTGGCTCGAAGATGGTCCATTGTTTCCCCGCAGGGCCCAACCCTGCATGGTGGCGCGCTGGAGCAACAATGCCAACTCGAAATCCATTGTTGAATTCCTCATCGATGAGGTGCTTGCTCTGATGGACAAGCTCTGGGCCTCCCCTCTTCAACATTGAAATTTGTAGCGCAATAAATTGTTTCCAATTTGCTTCCATGACTGCAGCTTTTTGTGCGGCATTATCCTATTAGGAAGCGGTCTAGTATTTTTTCCCTAGCTGGATAGGTGAAATCGATAGTGGCTGATGTGAGGGCCTAATATTCGCCATCTTTCAGGGTGTGGCCAGGGCGGCCTTTGAAATCTTAGAGAAAGATTCATCAGCTAATGTGCGGCACTGAGATAATGTATGCACTCGGTGAATGCTTGATGCGTGGTTTTGTATTTTCTTCTGGGAGATGTGTTTTTCCTAAACGGCGTTAGATGGCAGTACGTGGAAGTTGGAGATGCTGACAAATGAGAATATAGCTGGATGCTCCATTTTTATTTTGGAGAAACTTCATCGAAAGCGTACTTTGCTGGACAACAGAATAGGGAAATGTCCCACTTATGACCACTGCGGCATGTGGTGTGTCAATTGATGAAATTTTAAGCACTGTCTTGCCCTTGCAAGTCCCCACATATTATAGTGTAAAATTGTTTATTGCTATTTGGTTTGATGTAAATATATATTTTGAAATTACTTGTCATTGTTATTTTGTATTTTTTGTTTCCTATTGTACACATACAGTGTATTTTGTACCAATTTATCATTATGTTGGTTTTGATTGCTACTAACTCATATGTGTAAATATTAACTCTTGGGACCCATACAAGTTCTAATATGAACTTCGGGCCAAGTTATTAAGCAATAAAAATTATTATTTATGATTATTGTTGTATGATGTATTGTTATATGTGATCTTAAAATTTGAACGCCCCATGTCGTGAAATCATTTAAATATCATCCATCTGATTATCATTGTTAGGACCCTTTTATGCATTCGTCACATTTTCAGGAATTCTTAGCACCCACACCCTATACTAATGGCATAATGATTGTCCGGAAGCCAGGAAGAAATATCAACACGTAAGCACATATTTTCGATTTTAATCAAACAAAAGTAATTTTCACCCAATGTGTTCTACATTACCGGACGAGTCAAAAGGATGCAACCGACACAAGTATCTAGTTTGCAAGCGACACATTGCTTTTCCATGTGAGCCAGCGAAACCACTGACCACAACCATTCAAAATGTGGTGCCTGCATTTTCCCATAAAACAACGGCGCTTGACAGTCGCTTATGAAGCGGCATTTCCTGTACCCATTCAAAGAGTCAAAAATTTGTCAGGAAGTGGTTGCCTGACTGGACCTGGACCAGGTACATACATCTGCGTGCGTATATACCAAAAACTAAAAAAAAATTATATATTTGACGGTCCCATCATGTTCCTCCATGTCCAGCATCCTCCCGCATGGAGACGTCCAAGTTCCAGAGTGATGCAGACTGCATGGAGCTGCTCGTCTTTGCTGTGACCTTTGACCCATCGTGGGCGTGCCCCCTGGCGGCTGCCGCGTGCGACGGCATTCAGGTGCCCTAAGCGTCATGACGCCATCGCGAGGCCTAGAGGCCCTTGGACAATGCACGTGCATCGGCCTTTCAGCCGAGCATGTGCGCCTTTATTTCTCCAACAAAGGGCATCTTTTCTTTCTCTGTAAGTCTAATTGATGAGGTTCCAGAGGCGCTTTTTTTCCATCTTTTTCTTCCAAAAGAAAGGGCGGCCCCTATTCTTATCCCACCCACGTAACACACGCGTGCCTTTGAATGGGCTCCTAGGCCTATTGGGATAGCGTCATGATGCTACCTCGTTTAAGCCTACCATTAAATGCGTCCACTTCCTAGTTTGGAAGTCTGCCTATTGTTCGTGCAATTCTTTCACACACTCGTGCAGGCTTCTGTAATGGTGCCCCCATTTGACCCCCCACAATGGGCATTGTGGGAGGACGCGTGCGAAGGCCTAGGACATGTGCTCCAGGCAGCGTGAGGCCACTCTCAATGACGAATAATTATCGATATTTAAAAGGGCTTCATTCGAGCAAGATGAGTTTTTTATACTTGGCATCTGCAGATGTATTTTCGAACATCTATAGCTTTTTTGCCAAGACTTGGACCAAAACGAGTTGGACGAAACAGTCATGAGTTTTAAAAGTTAACATATGTAAGTTAAGCTTTGCTATCGGTAAAGATATGACGTGTGGTAGAGTGTGAAAGGTTTGCATTAAACCCTTTTCCTTACATTGATTTTTCTTTATTAAAATGTATTTTTAATGAGTTTTTTAGTCAGCTGGTGTAACTGCCTTACTTTATCAGAAAAAAAGTGTCCTTTGGGATGTTACCTGTTGTAAAGGGGTGTATTTTTGTGGAACATGTGCTATTTTAATCTATCTATCATTAGATCTATCATTAGACCTATCTATCATTAATGTATGCTCAGAATTTGCAAAACATTTCTCAATTAGAATTTTTTTTCGTAAATTGATTGTGCCATTACAAGTTTCAGAAAAATATCTGAATGCAAATGTATGAAATGTAGGTCTTTATGTCACTGACTTAATTTATCACATCCCAAAGTGTTTTGGGAGGTGACCTGCAGCAATTAAGGAGGCATTCAAGTATTGTCATCTGTCCATCACCATTCATTCAATTTAGCAATAAAACTGTTATGGCGATTTTATTTATTTTATTTAAAAAATTTTTTTTGTGTAATTTCTAAATATTTTACATTTCTCAATTCGAAACTTTTAGGGACATTGATGAATTGATGATGTCAGCAATTTATAGTGGGTGATGGGGGGATTGGGAGGTCTTAAAAATGGCCACAAATGTTGATCTGGGAGTTGGGATGGTTTTTTAAAATCACTAAAATGTGAAGACATTTGAACATCACCTAAGGAGGCTATGGGGTAGGTGGGCTGATACATGTACGAAAATGACTACAGGGCTGTACAACTTGTGAGGTTTCTCACGAGCTATAGCTTCGGGATTTTCGCGGACCAAAGGGTGTATTATAGGGTGTGTGCCGGACCGCGCCCATCTTTCGCACCCCCTGAATGCATCATCATCATCAAAAGTTTGAAATTCGCACATTCCGATGCCCTTGCATTTTCTGTTGTTCACCTATGGCGTGGGAGCGAGCCCAAAAGTTTCTCCAAACCTTCACTTTTTCCCACTTGTTTATGCAGGGCTGTGGATGTCACCCCTCCCGCTCCTTCACCTTTTTTTTTCTCTCTCTCTATCGGTCCCAAAATGACCCCCGTGCCCTTATAACTCAGCTCGTACGCAGGTTAGTCCAAAGAACCCGGACTCCTACTTAACATCACAAGAAACCCAAAGGGGCCATAAGCAACTCCAGCGCTCCTGCCACACCAAAGGTCCTTAAACCCATTCAATATTCATGCGCGTTTTTCCCTATTTTTGCTTTTCTTTGAATGGTTTTTTCTCCGAATGTGCGAGATTCTTCGACATATAACGGTGTCTTTTCAAAGCGTCTGGATGTCAAAGTCCTTTTCGATTTCATCTTGTTTATTTTTCAGTCGCCTGCCTTGAGATTGGCATTGTGTTGGTCTATTTTTGGCTAATCAATTACCCGTGTCATTGTGTGGTTCTTGGGCGAAAGTCTTCTTTGTGGTGGACAATAAGAAAACCCGGAAGTGGCAACATCCACCACGCAGTAAGGGAAGCATTCGTTGCTATTTCGTTTTGAAATAATACCAAACGAAAGTGGATGTTAGTGGATGTACTTGCTTGACGAAATGAAAATGTCGTCTTATAGTTAATAAGTCTTATTTTTAAATTACTTTATCAGTAAATCATTGGTGTTATAATTTTGTGTACATGTATATGTCTGATGCATTGTACTTCTAGGTGGGGAAATTTATAGCAATGGAGGAAGAACACAAGTTCCATCACTCAATGTACATGTATTATCTAATGCCTAAGGAAACCATTCCGCATTTAACAACAGATAAATGCAATACTACTTCCAAAATAGGGTTTGATTACTACAATGGATATATACATGTACAATTGTGTACCACTGCAGCAGGTCCTGTTTATATCCAGACGTATTCACAACGAGAACGTCATAAGATTCTGGTATAGATCAGGTGTTGATTAGTGGTTGATTAAGTTTGAAGTTGTGGCCATGAGGGTTTTGTTCACTTCGTATACCTCGCTTTATCTTGTCTATAGTCAAATCAACGAGAGAAGACAAAAATGGCCGCCGTTCAACCAATAGGATGCCATTTCCTGTTTGCGATTCG
>JAQFYZ010000753.1:0-33756 GCA_034695085.1 Cylindroiulus punctatus | reverse complement strand
AAAGCCAGTCTTTCGTGGCAACGTAATCACGATAAAACATTCGCGCAATAAGATGTTCACAACCGAGAGACCTTCGGAAGACCAGGGGTCAAGAAATAAAGCTGCTAAAATTCAATTCATTTCTGGCGTTCGAAACTCGAAAGACATGACGAAAATAGAACGCCGCCGATAGCCAACTTCACGCAAACCGATCTGCCCGAATTGGAGCCGCTCACGGTCCAGAATCTGCCTCAACGTGATCTCAAAGCACCCCCCATCCCTTCCGTTCGAAAATTATAAAGAGACATCTTATGTGGAATAACTAAATGGATCGTCGATTCTTACCTTGCTCGCAGATGCCGACATCTTTCCTCCATCTTGTCTCCTTCTTCTTGTCGTTCGATGAAATGACGTAACCGTCACGTGATCATCGAAGTAAGCGGATAGCGAGCCGAAGAAACTGAACGATGGGCGCAAAGCGATTAGCATTGAGCGCTCGCGAGCGCTACCTCTGACGCTGGTGATCGACGACAGATGGCAGCAGCGTCGTCTACGGGGTCGACAGAGGGCAACAGCGTCGTCCACGGGGCAGCCATGTTTGATTCGAAAACAACAACAAGACAAGATGTCCGACGCGCGTTCCACGAAGGTAGGACCAAAATTTCCATGTAGACGCGTTTCTAGCATCTTAGCCGATAAAATATTCGTAACGGAGTGATTGACGTATGCTTCCGGTTCACGTCTGGGTCATTTTGGCATTGAAGCTGTTGGAATTTGTGCCGAAATGTCCGCACAAAGCGATGCCAACGGCCAACGTTCGAATTCGAACGAGGAAAAACACTGTCATTTTCGGTTTAAATTGGCCAGATTAGTGGATGCGTCGTATTTTAAATCAATGCAAGGGCGATCCAGCGGTACACGGTAATGATTTTTGGGTTGGATCGGCACGATAAAATGCGATTATTCGCTAGTAAGGCATCTTCGAATGCCATTGGATCGGAACGGCCCATAAGCCTAGCTCAGCTTTGGCGTTCCATTTTTCCCCATTTCGTTCCATTTGCTTCGATCGCGCGGAATGGAAACAACAACTTATCTCAAGTTTTTAACGAGCCAGGCGATATAATACTGATGCCACTCGATGGGGGAAGACTTCAGGCCATGCAATAGTAATTTTTGGAGCACAATTTTGCTGTTATTTGATCGGAACGGTTAATAATTTTGGCGTTCCATTTTTCAGCATTCGCTTAATTTGGTCCGATTTTATTCGTATTTTTTCATCATGAATGACAATGGTCTAGTTTTGTACCATGAAAATGTAATTTTCTGTCTTGTCAACCTGTTTGAGCTACCGGCACGATCATTTTCGTCGCCGATGGAGTGGGTGGTGGACATTCGGGAGGCACGAACGCGTTGATTGGGCGACGCAGCTGTCGATCACTCGGCGAGGGGGCGGGGCTTATTCTCCGTTTCTGGCCGAGCTCGGAAAAAGGAAAATCTCGAAAGATTCGAAAACGTCTATGGGAAATTTTGCTGGGGAAGTGCTTTCGCATCGTCAGTTGGAAAAATTTGGTGCTACCCCTGTAAGATGCTCAACTGTGATGCTTGGGGTATTTTTGCATTAGCGCTTTGCAGTGGAGCATCTTATAGGGGGAGTACCAAATAACAGAATAAACTCTATCCTCTTACGTGAAGCTTATAGTGCATTGAGGGAATTTACAATATGGCCATTTCCGTAATATTAAGATAATTTATATTTAATACCGGTATATTATTATTATTTTTTTTTTATTTTTGGAAATTAAATTAATTAATTGAAATTGAATTACCAAATGCAAATTCGAATTGTTAAATGTATTAAATTGTATGAAACGTTTGGATTGATTTTTCTAGTATTAATTTTTTTTGGGATCAATTACGGTTTCTGCCCTGCTCCAAATGATTTTATAGTATGTTTTTTTGTTTGTTACATTTTTGTGGTTTTTCGCAACCTAAGTTAAATCTATCCTGACACTAACTTAAAAATGTAAGTTTTTCTTTGGGTCGCATTTGGCCGCAGAGCGCAGGCAATCATTGCCAGTTCACGCGCCATGCGGAGAAAACCCCTTTCTCATTATGTCTATGGAGGAGCGGGCAGGAAACAGAAAAAATACCGTACTGTTAGTTGGATAATTACAATAACCTGCATTGCAACGCGGTTTTCGGTGCGCATGTATGTGATTTGATCAAATTGACTACTGTGTATAACTGATTGATAACATTTAGAAATTGTTTATGTGCCTGTTCGCCTTATAAGTGTGGACCTCCGGGGAGGGTGTCGTAAGGCCTAGTTTCATTGTCTGATTAATTAAACCCGTCAAGTATAGTCTCGCACGCGAGTCGCACGTGGCGTTGAGGGAAAATTTGCTCCCCTTTATCGGAACGTCTTTTTACTTTTTATTTTATTTGTCGCTCTGTTTGCTTCATCCATTTCTTCTTGCCCAAAGCGGCAACTTGAAAGAAAGGGGTTGAGCTGTCAGGCACATCACGATTGAAAGAAGGCGCGGTGCTTGTCGGGAGCGAATTCGACAACAGCCAGGAGAATTTAATCGATCTCGGAAATGTCTCAAGTCTACGGTGAACAAATAATTGGAAAACTACATGCAATTATAAGTTTCTACTGGCTTACGAAACTTCATCCATTCTCGTGGAGTACTCCATTTAACCCGATTGCGCAGAATGGAACAACAAGTTATCGATGCGAGGTAAAGATTTTATTTGGTGCTACCCCTGTAACATGCTCAACCGCGAGGCTTGGATGCTTTGGGTATTTTTGCGTTAGCGCATTGCAGTTGGGCATCCTGTAGGGGGAGTACCAAATTGCAAGTGCAAAGAAATAGTTAACCGTGCACCGTACGTCAAAACCGCTTCCATGTCATCATTCGTAACATTGATGATTGTCGAGAATCAGTGAACTTGAGATTTAAAAGGAAATAATAATTGCAATCCAGTGATTTTCAATTCAGTTTGACGAAAGTTAGAATTGAAAATAGCCGAATTTGTGACTGATAGTCCGTACAAACGGACAGACAAACGTGGACACTTTAATATACATGTAAGAGGACACACACACTGTTTATTGAACAAGCAGACAAAAGTTTCGTGGAAAGTGACGTCGCGACAGCTGGTTGTTGTTTGTCTAGTAAATGATATTCCCAAAGTTAACTCATGGTTACTGAATCATGCACGAATCTCAGAATAATTAATTCGAATTAAACAATTGTTTAAATTTTATCATGATACAAGATATTATTTATGTTTAATCCTCCTTTTCTTAGAAAGGGTCAGCAGATAACTGTTTTTATATTAATGAAGTTCTGTTTAATGTGTTCATACTGTTCGAATATTTGTATACAATATAATTTCATATCAGATAAGTTATAACGTCACGCTGCGTCGATATACAGCAACATCAGTTAATACAAAATGCGAAAAAAAAGGGGGGGGGGGGGCTGGTACAAGAAAGAGAAGGGAGAAGAAACAAATGGAAGCAAAATAGACAAACTGGTCGATCTAGTCTAGTCTCCCATGAAGGGTTGGGGAATTGAATTACTCTAAGGTGATCAATTGACAGATCGTTTTGCCATTACATGTATTAACTTCGAAAAAATCGCAAATTGCATCCGATGCAAATTATAACATTTTTGACGAATGATCGAATTGATTTCGAAGGATGAACCCAAAAAATATTCAAATATATTGCAATTGTTTCGCCATAAATAGAAAAAAGTGCCGTTAATGGCAAAATAATTGCAATTTATTAGAATATTTTTTGCTGGGAAGCGTGTGTTCTGATGGGAATTTCTGATTGATAAACAATATAGTCGTAACACCGTATTTCTAAAATAGTTGAAAGCTATTAAACATTGAATTTGTGTTACCAAACTGCAGACTTAAGCTAGCATAAACTAATCTGAACTAACATAATTGCGTAATCTATGATTTAGCTGCCCCCACCACCAGGCAATCACTGCCAGCCTAGACGCTGTTACCCTAAGCTTCGCTTCAGTATAGTCACTCAACTCAAACATTGTCAATTTCCGATTTAAGGCAGTATTACGTCAAGAGAAATTGTCTCCATCTTCCCAGAAAACAAGGCATCTTGGAATCCCATACAATTTAATTTTCTCAGGGTTGACAGGTTATGAATGGTCTCCTCTCAGGGTCGTAGCGGACTGCCCCTGCAGTGCGGAGGGCCCACGCCTGATCAGGGGCCCATAAAGGCGGCCATAGCTCTATGTGAAAAAAATAGGATTTCTGAAGGGGAACAATCAAATAATATCAAACGGTACCGTCAAACACCCAGGGTGATTGGGAAGTCTGGGGTCCAAAATCACACAAGTGTGTGATGGTGGCAGACATATTTAATGGAATTTCTGGGATTAAAGGTCCCTTGGTCACACTATCACTGCCACTATTGGTCAGACTAATTACAGACAGGGGAAGGGGTCCTCCTCAGTCCATTTTGAAATTTTGGATTTTCACTTGGAGACCATCAACAACGTGCTCTGTTGTCTTGGAATATGATATCCGGGTTATTTCTAGCGAAATACATTTTCCAGTAAGTCACCATGTATATATTTTTTACAAAAAAATTTAATATTGTATCATGTCCTCACAACCAGCCTGTCAACATGTGCTATTTTGTTTATCATTACTCCCAAATGGATGCCATTGTTGATCATTTTCGTCTATTTTTCAATTTAATTTCTGGAAACTTACTTTTGTCATCACCATATCTCTACTTTTTGTCAGTAAAACAAAATTATTGACTCTCAATTATCAGGCGCACGCCTGATCAGAACCCCATACAGTCAAAATTCCTTTGTTTAAATGGCAATTTTTGGGTCAAAAAATTTAGAAAATCGCTTAGCTTAGCGGGGGACCTCGCACCCCACACCAGGGGCTCCGCCCCTTGGAACCCCGGCAACTACAGTAAACATACCCAAGGGCCCACTTTCGGTATCTTGCAGGGGGGCCCACACAAAATGTGTTACGCCACTGTACTAGACTCCTCTAAAACAATGTTCTATGGCAAAATGATTAACAAAATTAATTGCTTGTCCTGTAAAGTTGAAATTTCTGAGTAGTGTAACTACTGAAGCAGGGGTCACGAAAATACATGTTGTTACAATGTTATTGGTTGCAAGGTCGTTGATCACTTGTGCAGGATAACAACTCGCGGTACAACGTCTGCCATCTAGCGATGATATGAAGAAACATCGCAGATGCGAAAAAAATTTAGGGAGGGAAAAGGGCGGGGCTATTGTGCAACCTCGTGAGCATACTTCAGCACATTCTGCTGCATCATTTCGGTTGAATTTCAAGGTTGTCTCGGTTCTTGTTGGTTATCTTGAATTAGAGCTTGATAAGAGTTAATGTTGCAGAAATTAGGTTTGTATGTTTATTCTATTCAGCGCAATTGTCATTATTTTCGTTAACGATCGAAATATTGTTCATAATACGGCATGCATGGTGATCAATACGTAAATATATGTAGCCATCCTTTGCAGGCTTCTACATGTACATGTATGTTGCTATATTTATCCGTCGTCCAAAATGTAAGCTATACACAATGTAAAGGGAAATGGCCACATATCATAAAATTATTAAAAAAAGAATGTAATGCATATACCAGAAGCAGGGAAGATTTCCTATGCCTGTATGTGTACAAAATGTGGAGTCCTATGATTGATCTATTGATTCTGAAGTGTTAAAAAGTGGGGTTAGATTGGATATGATGTGATCATGATCCCTAGGCCCTATAGAGGTCATGGTAATGTGTTGGCTTGTTTCAAATATTACCAAGGGATACTTTTAATGTTCATGAAGCATACATTTTCAGTTTTTCCTTGATGAACAACTGATAATTGTAAGCAATTGTCTGAAATTGCTGCCTGACAAACCATTACATGTCAGAAATAATTTTATGTAATCATACATTGATTAATTGTTGCCATGGTGACAGTTATGACACAATTATAAGTTTGCCCTGCATCAGCCTAGCTGCTTATCACACAAGGACGTCTGAATTACTTGCTATCAAGAGCTGCTCCTGTAATTTTGGTGCCATGTTCTGCCGTGGCCGCTCCACGCAAATAAATAATGAGGTATGTGTGGTTGTTTTCTCTTTATATATTTAGGGGGCTATCTTCTCAGAACATTCCAAGGAACTATCGGGATTTCACCACTCCGATTTTCAGTAATGGTAAGGCCAAACGTCTAAATTCAAAATTTTTCCCATCTGTTTGCATAACTCCCCCATAACTATTGAATTTAACTAGTGCGATTCTATATTTACTCCCGTTCAATTTGCAAATTGAGGCTAATTGTATCAACTAGGTTTAAAACGCTGGAAATTTAAGCCCTTATGCTAATATTTCCACAGCCCATCGAGAGCTTCCCTCAAAGTTGGTGGCGAAGGCACTTAGCCATCAGTTCTTCTGTTCTATTCATCATCGTCGCGGCCATTTTTCTACAATACAATAGCCATTACATGTACAACTTTCTGAATGGAAAGGTTAGTTTATATACATACGAGAAACGGCCTAATCTCGGATTTTGTAAATTTGTTTACCAATAGCCACTCAACTTTGACGGAAGTTCCGTTGTTTCATTTGCATAAAATTACCATCCCTACATCGCATGACGCGTAATTTTCTGATTGATTTTCTCGATCAATAATTACAGGCTACATCAGGCGATGAGTGGAAAAAAGCTACTTCTATTTATGAATTCAATGCTACCGATATTGATGGCAATCCTGTAGCTTTAGAGAGATATCGGTAAGTTAGAAGGATTTGTGTCTTATCACAGATTTAACATGGTTTATGTAGGGATATGTAAGAGTTAAATGTGCTTCCATTGTCAACATTTAACGTACAGTATTTCTTGAAGGATTTATCCCCAGGACCTAGTCTGTTGTTCTTGTTCTGATTATCTTTATGTATTATAAAATACAATGTTATGCTAGTAAAATAAATTTTCTACTGTACTTTTAGCAAAATAGTGTGAGTATGTAATTTATAATGTGGTTGAATTTTGTGATTATCCTAGTGGGCATGTATGCATCATTGTCAATGTGGCATCCAAATGAGGCAAGACTAATGTCAACTATACCCAGTTGCAAGCCTTGTTTGAGAAGTATGGGGAATCAAAGGGTCTTAAAATACTCGGGTTTCCATGCAACCAGTTTGGTGGCCAGGTACACGTATATTTATTATGATCACCCATATTATGAATACTTGAGCTATCAGAGGTGTTTTACTTTTGATAATGCATGCATGTAAGCAGTTTCGAGTATATTGATTGGTTGTCCCATCAAATAGCAGTTGTACAGTGTACCTCATTGTTGTATTGTAATCTGACCTATACGCAATGCTTGCTTTTAGAAGAAATGTAATTGCAAGTTGCCAGTACTCATTCTTGAAGCTTTTGCATTTCAAATTGACTCAACACATGGTTTATTTCCTAATTTTCATTCCATTTTTGATTCCCACTTTCATTCAATGAGTGCTTATAAAACGACAACAAACAAAATGGGCTACTAATCATGCAGTTCAGTAGAAACAGAGATCTTCAGTCACGTAATGTTTCTTTGAATTGCAATTGCAGGAGCCAGGCACTGAAGCAGAAATCAAGGAATTTGTAAAAAAATATAATGTTCAATTCGACATGTTTAGTAAAATTAATGTTAATGGAGATGATACTCATCCATTGTGGAAATTTCTAAAAAACAAACAGGGTGGCATGTTGGGAAGGTAGGATTCCGTTATTTATGATCTCCATATTTTTTTGTTTTCTCTTTTAACATATTTATGCATATTGTAGTTTCATTAAGTGGAACTTCACGAAATTCTTGATTGACAAGGAGGGCAAACCAGTTAAACGATATGGACCTAATGAGGATCCCTTTGTGAGTAGTCCCATTGTAACATAATGAGTCTCAAACTAAAATTGACAAAGCCTTCCTAATTCAACAAATCACTAATGCCATATATTTTTTATGTTTAGGCAATCGAAAAGGATTTTGATAAATATTGGTAGAGATCATTTGATCCTAACTTGGTGACAGCATCAGTGCAAATAATGTTTTTACATGAGTTTAATGCAGACTATCTCTAGTTAAGATTGCATTTATGTACTTCTATTGGTTTCTATTTAATTAGTGGCAGTTGTTGACCTTGAATGACGATCTTCTTAAAAATCGGGCAACTGACTAAGAAAGATCTGATGATTACAGGAAAACTTTGCTAATCAATTTTTGGATATCAATAGAATGCACTAACAATTAATAATTTTGATGAATTTTTTTCTGTAGTTGATATTATTCAAGTACAAAGGGTATTGTGGATCTTTTTTATTTATTAAAATTAGTCATTCAAAATGTAATGAAGGTTGTATTTGCCAGTTGGCTAATACAATTTTTTGCAATACATATAGTTCCAAAAACGCAATAAACATGAAATTATTTGGTTGGTTTGAATTTGCAACAGACCCAAGAAATAAAAAGTTAAAATGAATAATTCACGGTATATTTTGTGTTTAGTACATGCATTATGGAAAGTCGTTTTATTGGCACCTTGTGCTCTTTTTGCTGAGTTAGTAAAAGAAGACAGTAAACTTGGCCAGATTGCGTTGGTTATATAGCCTGCATTAATTTTAAGCACGTCTCCATTCCGAAGTGTTTGCGTCTGAATGAGGCATATAATCATCCTTGGATGTTCACACGCAGTTTCAGCATCACATGCTCATTTTGCATACAAGATAGCTCTGATTCACTTGTAGCTTCTGTTTCGAAACAAACTACGTGTACGTATTGAAGTTCATGCATTTTGTAACTTCATTTATTACTATATCTGTACATGTATTGTAATAATGCTCAAGTGTCTTGTAGGATGTACCAGAGCCTGGATATACAAACTTCATGGCTGGTTACAACTGCATTGACGGAAATCCTCTAGGAGCGTTATCAAAGCATTAGGAAATGGCAACAAATTACTGTACGAGAGTGTGCACTTTCATGATCGATGTGTTTATGGCCGTCATGATTTTAATTGGCGAACAAAATTCTCTGATAAATGTATTGAACAATCCTCGCTTTTCAAAATAAGGCAATTCAATGCATGTCCCCATGATGCAATCACATTGCGGTAATTTACATTTTACGTGAATTTAAAACATGAATGACCTCGTATAAGAAGTGTATTGCTAACTTTTTGCCCCTGCTTAGATTACTAATTCAGTTATTGGAAGTGGGTGTAATACTAATGAATGTCACCACAAATTCATGTGAGTTACTATCTCATTGGTGATAACAAATCACATGTAGTTTGAGGTCATAAGTTGTGGCATATTTCATAGAAAATATGTGAACATAACAAAGTGTTTTTCACAGTTTGTCTACCGATTCATTGACTTTTGGTAAAAAATGGTAAGACAGTTTGTTACTGAGTTACAATAAATATATTTGTACAACTTACTTTGTTGTATAAATACCTGCACTTGGAATTGTTTCAGGCTGCTTCTGAAGAAAGCTGGAACATTGCAACTTCCATTTATGATTTTAAAGCTACTGATATTGATGGTAATGAAGTTTCCTTAGAGAAATATAGGTAAGGATTTTTTTTCTCTAAAACTTTTAATTGATGTACGCCACTATCCATCCACTTGTTTGACTATTGCACATGATTCTTTTAGAGGCCATGTATGCATCATCGTTAATGTGGCTTCCAACTGTGGAAAAACTCATGTTAATTACACGCAGCTGCAAGCGCAGTATGAGAAATATGGAGAATCAAAAGGGCTGAAGATTCTAGCCTTTCCATGCAATCAGTTCGCCTATCAAGTAAGCAATAGACAGCTAGCATTTCACAACTATTGTCATAGATATCATTTGAATTTGTAAAATAAATTGATTGGTTTGTACAATTTACAGGAGCCTGGCACAGATGGTGAAATTAAGAGTTTTGTTAAGACTAAGTACAACATAACATTTGACATGTTCAGTAAGATCGACGTTAATGGTGTTAATGCACATCCGCTGTTTAATTACTTGAAAAAGGAACAGGCTGGACTTCTTGGAGAGTAAGTAAATTTTCTTTCGTTTGTAAAGCACACAAATTTGATTCAACAGTCAAGCTACAAAAATATAACAAACATTGATGCTTTGCTGATGTGAACATTAGATCTGTCTGAAACTATGTAATGCTATTTACATTTCTATGAAATTGTTTATTTTCCTCTTTTCGGCATACTATATCTACTAAAATATTGTTTTCATTTCCAATAGCTTTCTTAAATGGAATTACACTAAATTCTTGATCAATAAAGAAGGAAAACCTGTAAAGAGATATGGACCTAACATTGACCCAGTTGTAAGTATCAAAATACACATGTATTGACCTATTTTGTATTATAGTGACACCCTAGTTTGGCAAACAAACCTCTTGATTGCCACATGAAATAACATGTGAGAATTTTGAAATGAGTTTGAAATTACAATAGTGTCTCAGCTATATTTCTCCCCAACATGTTATTCTAGGACATGGAGAAAGATTATGAAACCTATTGGTAATGATATTACCAGCAGACTCATTGCTATCAACACTTGTTTAAACTTTTAAAGTGCATTCCTGAAAACTAAGCATCTGACCACTTTGTAATCTGATTAATGGGTGAGAAAATTGTTAAAATTATTGCTGTAATCTATTATTTTCATTGTTAAATATTATAGTTAAGCTAATTTAAAATATATAATTACAATTATTGCATTATTTTTGAGTTGTGTGCAGCAGTATCATTTGGTTAACTAACTTGAATACTGTCTTGATGTAGTGCAATTTCCAGAATTTAACCCTTAGCTTCATCCATCCATTTCTGGAAACAATTGACACCTTCATTCTGAATTTCTGAACGAGCATCCATACGCAACAATTTCCCTTCGCTGGTAACTACTACAAGTAATGGGATGCCAGTTATCCCATATTTGATGGACATTTCCCTGATAAAGTAGCAAAATCACGACAAATTTAATGTGGTACTGCAGTCTGTGCAATCCATAATACCAAGTCAAAATTCAATTTTCTGAAGGTGCTCACTTTTTAAGATCCTCTTCACATGATCCCAGCCAGTCCCCATGAGCCTCTTGCATGTAGTCGAGCATGTCGTCGAGGCTCCAATCTGACGACACAAACACTACTTCAAATGGCTCCCCATCTTGAATTAAGTCGCGGTAAAAGTTCTTTAAGAGTGGCGTGAACATTCTGCATGGTGGACACCAATGCGCAGAAAAGTAAAGTCCAATGATTTCCTTTCCCTGCAAGGCTTCATCAGCTGAAACTTCATCACCTGAAGCCCGATATAAGGTTTTTCCTGCTAGAAGGTCCATTCTCTTGATCTGCTGTATTTCAAGGAATGATTTTAAATATCATGTTCTGTACTACAATAACATTCATGTCTCGCATAAGGTCCCTTTATATTTGGCTTACCTTGAATTATCTTTACAATGCTCTATTGGATGTCTCACTAGAACTAAGAGTAGGGCTTGCAGGATTCAACTAGTTTTGTCGAAGCCGTCACGGTATATTCAAACTGTGCATGTAATTTATTTTCACCGTTTCCACAGCAACACAATGTGCGCATTCTGCTAGCAGCATTTAAAATGCAAAAAGGCGTTCATATTCGAATGAAGGACTAAAATTGTCCCCATTAATGCATGAAACCAGTGATTATCTAGAGTAAATTATGCAGCGCAGCTCGACAATTAGCCAGAACCTTGAATTATTAATATTTACCATGAGAAATGTACGTCACTGACAAGAAAGCCATGAAAACAGATGGTAACAAATACACATTGACCACTTGCTGATACTTTAGTCCTTGGTTTCAGATTCTTGAAAACAGAATGCAACTAGTATGTTAATATTGCTTGAAGTTTATTATTTTCCAACCAAAAGTCCAAATTTAACCTCTGAATGACTACCACAGTATTCAGTATTCACCTCCCTCAACAGATAAATTTGCTTCGTTAAAACTCTGCAACAAAATTCAAGTTTAAAATCAAATTGACCATATCTTCAGTATTTCTGCAAGTTCCTGTAGACAAGTTAATTTATTCACAATTCAGACAAACCACTGGTAATCTTTTATTAAAAAAAAACAAGATGTTACAAGCTGATGTGATAAAGTAAAATTGTTGATATTTATTTAAAATGCCACAAAAATATCACAAAACCACCCCAAGAAAGCTATACATTTAAATATGTTCAGGCACTCGATAACCAACAATCCTCAATTATTCAATTTTAAACTAATTCTGGAAAAAAAAAAACGATACCAAAACGGACTCAACATAATTCATGCATTCAATAATTCAAACAAGTTCCTTTGTGATCTTAAAAATAACATACTACACGTATGAGCGTCACGTAGTATCATTGAAGGAGGCTTCTTGCACTGGCAACTCCCAATGCTGTTTAAAACTTCAAACTCAATCAAGTATTGCCATAAAAGCAACAAACAGGTTTCCCAAATTTACATGAAATGTAGGCAAATTACAGCTACAAATGTGCACAATTGTCGTGCTGATAAATCGGTGCCATGTGCTTGTATAGGGAGTTTCTTTGTAGCAATAACCAATTTAAAAAGTCCATTTTCCAAGGTGGTCACGATACTCCACCAGCCTGGTCTCGACTGGGTGTGCCTCTGGTTGTGATGATTCGCCTGTATATTATACTAATGTAAACGGCCAAGAGGAGAACAACAAAAACGTCATCCAATAATCCGAGGATTCCGAAGACAGCCTCAGGAATGATGTCGAGAGGTGAAATGAGATACATGCTAGCAGCAAAAAAGCAGAGTATAATGCGAATCCGAAACATATACATAAGGCCCCCAACAGAGAAGAATTCATTCCACAGGTGGCGGAGCAATGTCGGTAAATCACGCACATAATCCATGAGCTAAAAGAAACAGTAATGCAGTGAATTTTAATTGAAAAATTTGTGCTTGAAGGTGTGAGACATTTCAAATAACAGGCACTGGATGAGTAGGATGCTATTTGTTATATGGATGAGGACGTTATGAAAGGGAATCCTAGGATATTCTCAGGTTTCCATTTTCTAGGTGAAAGTGTAGGTTCAAGCTAAAACAAAATACAACAATTTGTAGCAAAGTGCTGTAAATATGTAGAACGTCTCTCCATCATATCAAACGCCTAAGCAACTATCTGTAGTTCAATGGACTCCAATGTTTCTGAAAGTTAATCACTTCTAAAAGTTCTAGTTTTCTAGAAGTCCTTTTTAATAACATGCGTTAATGCAAGCAAATTACACAGAACACTATAAGTGTTAGTTCAACTGACAGTTGACTTCTTTCTAATGGGCAATGGGGGGAACACATGCAATTAAAAAAGTACTGCTCACAGGCCTTGGTTCTCCAGAAAATCTTCTGTTGTAATCGTTTGTCTGCTGTATGACATTGCTCCTTTCTTCTACATCCTCTAATTCTGCTATATTTTGCTCACCCTCAGTAAAACACTGCAGTAAAAGAGTTACCTATTTCCAAACGAATTAACATTACTTGACCATAATTCACGTATAATATTTTATATAATATAATAATTATATAATATACTATATATAATACTTACTTGTTGCCTGCAAACAGGGCATCGCACTGGCCCCAGCCATGTTCCATGCCTCCAATACATAATGATGCATTGACCTTGTATGAGACACAGAGCGCATAAGAAATTATATGCCAGCACTGAATAGCAATGAGTTGATAAAAACTATGGCCCTTTACCACAGAACAAATGGCCACAGTTAGTTTCGATTGCAAATCTTGCTAAGCCTAGACATATTGGACATTGGCTGTCACTCTCATTGCTGCGCGTCCGCACCATGATACCATTGGGGATTCCTGAGCTGGAAGGTCTGCGTTGGGGTAAATGCAGTCGAGCGTCTTCAACTACACTGCGGCTTTCAGGATGAATGACATGGCCTGACCTTATACGAAACCTACGAAAACACAAATATGTCAGGAACTATACAGCAATAACATGTAGCCCGTTTTGGTGAAAAGGTCATAGCTATAATCATGATGTAAAAGGCCAAAGCCTTCAGTTTCTCAATAATATATATGCTAAATGTAGGCCTACTACCACCATAAAAACCAGACATTTTCTAAGATGCCACAATGATATAGAAACTGTAATGAATTTTACACGTACTGTACATGTAGGCCCCTACTATTATGTGCTCCCACATGTACCTCCCATTTTCCAAATGCTAAACCAAGAGAAGTGTCATTTCGAATGGCTTGTTAGGCTTTTAGATTTTTTGAAAACAATGTTTTCTTTCTATGATCCAATTATTTTTAAATTTACAGGAGTGAATTAGTATAATTGATTTTGTAAATGTACATTACCTGGTAGCCAAAATCAACAAGGTTATCACAACTGCAAATATCGTACACACTCCAATAACAACCTCGTTTCCTACCCCCTCGATTATAGTTTCATCTACAATGTCCATATTTTTAAGTCATGATTTGTCTACACAATAAAAACTGAAAATAATAGTGCGACCTCAGTCGTCACATGCCTTCAAAAAAATGCAGTCGACAATCGACATTCCCGAGAACTACCCCTCCTGTTTAGCCGACACTAGCCGATTGGCTGTCGGCTTACTTCCTGTATAGCACATGAAAATGTTTCCATCTGAATCAGAAATATTTACTATATAATAAATATAATATTTAGATAGAAAGTATTTAATTATGCTAAAATCATAACTGTTGTACTCCTTCGTCATGTTTCATCAAAATTATAATTTCGCGACAAGAATAAGTGGATATAAAACATTTGGCTGACGAATTTTCACATCACATTACTTTTGTAATTGTATGCACTTCCGGTAAAGCTAATTAGAACGATGTTGTTGGAAATACGAGTATGATTTATCGCTTCGTAATAATTTTATGTTGCTAATAATATAGCGTTTCTAATGTGAACTGTAGAACCGAAAATGGATAAAGAGCAGTTGTTAAAGAGTCTAATTAAATGGGTAAGTTGAATCTTATGAATGATGTATTCTTTGCTAACAAGTATGCGCTAAACACTACGTAGACCCTCCTTGTTATTCAAGTACGGTTGACCTTTTTAATCACTTTGGAAATGACCTCAAGATGTTTCCAAATGCACCCGATTTCATCTCTTAGTGTTATTTTACTAATTCAAGTACGTTTTCAATGCATTTTCCTATGCACTCATTCAATTTAGCCAATTGACTTTGATTAGGACGAAATTAACTTACAAAGTACAGTATAGTCTACTAGGTGCAACAATAGCATTGCTAGGCTATGAACTCTAACACAGTTGGAAGTCCTGAACTGTGTATGAAAAAGCCATTGAGGACTACTGGGCTGTCATTTGATTTAGACAGGTGACAGCATAACTTGATTTAGGAATGCAATTTCACATTCCACCTAACAAAATCCAGTGCAGGCCTATAAATAATTACAGTAATATGTGTCATGTAACATTATTCCATTTGTTGTATGCCCATTATTAATTATTTCTCAGCAAAACATTGGGCAATAATACCACTAGCAGATTACAACCTGTAATCAACCTGGCCTACAATCTCAATATTTCATATGTGCTAAGGTTGTATAGCTAATTGAGCTTGTTTTTTTGCTTTTTTGTTGTCCAATTTCTAATGTGTTAATTACTGATATCAACTTAGTTGAAGGTTGATATTAAGTAGGAACCCTTGCAAATGTCATTTTTCTATTACTGTAGAAATGGTACTCACATTTCGGCAACTGCAACAGTAAAATGGGTCATCGTGTTAAAATTCAGTATGTTCATTCCTGTTCATTTTTCTATAGCTGCGCACATTTAATATCGAGGCAACGCACAGTACAATAGAAGATTTATCAGATGGCGTTGCAATGGCTCAGGCTTTAGCACAAGTGTAAGTTACATTGTGCAATCTGTATGTGTTAATTATACTTATATCGTGCGAAGAAATTTTAGTTTGGCGTTTATGATAATTACAGGGCCCCTGAATGGTTTGATTCGTTGTGGATATCAAAAATCAAAAATGACACCGCCTCAAACTGGCGACTTAAGGTAATTTTTCTGCAATTAATAGCCTCAGTGTTTCAACCAAGATGAAGATGAAATTGGCATAATGTGGCCAGTTATAGAAATAATAACAATTTGTTTTAAACTCATTTCAGGTCAGCAACCTGAAAAAGATTTTGAAAGGCATTTTAGATTATTACGCAGAAGTAAGTTTGTCGTTGGTCTATTATATTTGTTGACAAATGTAATAAATGAAATGTTATAAGTTTACTCAAACTTAGGTTAAATCTCTGACGTTAAGTTCCAAAGTCATTTCCCTGTCAAATTTTTGAAAATCCATCCTATTTTAAAATTCAATCCCTGCCATGTTTGAACAAATTCAGTTTTTGATTGTGCCTTTCCAGCCAATGCATCAATAACAGAGCTCATGGAATTTTTATTATACAAATGCCTTACCTGTGTAACTTTTTTAGGTTTTATGTCAGCAGATAATTGACTTTAGGTTACCTGATGTTAATGCAATAGGTACGTGTACTACTGAGAATTGGCTGAATTAATATGCAGTTTCAGGATAAATAGTTTGTGTTTAATTTTCCTTTTGGCATAGGTGAACACAATGATGCAGCAGAACTTGGCAGATTGTTGCAGCTCATTCTTGGTTGTGCTGTTAACTGTGATCACAAACAAGGTTAGGCATTAGTTAGGTCTATAGTGAAATTTATTTGAATATACAAATTTCAAAATGTGCTATATAAGAGACCTATGGGTTACGATTTTCTGTAGAATATATTCAGACAATTATGGGGATGGAAGAAGCTGATCAGCATGTCGTCATGAATGCAATTCAAGAACTAATGACAAAGGAAACACCCAGTTCAACATCCACTGAATCGTTTAATGAAATGAATGATCAGGTTCATAAACATTTCAGAATTGTTCAGAATTTCTTTTTAAACAGTTAGTGTGGTAACTTGCTCTTATCTACACATAGCTAAAGCGACTTATGGATGAACTGCAAAGTGCTGCAGCAGCCAAAGAGCAAATAACACAAAGATGCCATGAGTTGGATTTGCAGGTTACTGTTTTACAAGAGGAAAAGCAGAATTTGATTATGGAAAACGATAAGTTAACTGAAAAACTAACACAAGCAGAAGGACTGGATGATTTAAGGCAATACTCTTATCTGTTTTTATTAACTTTCTATTGCAAAATGTGGTTTAAACTTTAATAGTTGAGTCATAAAACGTTTTAGCTCAGCTGCTGGTCGGCGAAACCTTGCACTACAACATCAAGTGGATCAATTGCAAGAAGAGCTTTATAAAATCGAGTCGTGTATGTTTCGAATTAGTGACTACACATTAGTACATTGCATTGGTTGTCTTCTAACACATCCAAAATTATGTTCTAGCCAGAGATGAGTTTCGATCAAAAGTGGAGGATTTGGAGTTGGAAATTAGAGAACTTCAAGAAAAGGTGAGTTAGTTATAAATATGTTTATTTTTTTAAACCAGCATATTCCAAATGGTCCCTGTTTCAGAACGATGACCTCCAACGGGTGGCTGATGAGGCTAGGCTACTCAAAGATGAAGTAGATGTATTGAGAGAAACAACGGACAAAGTGGTATGGCCCAAACAAGCGCAAGAAATATCGTTTTGTATATTATGATGAATAGTAATCACTTTAGTGTTATTGCAGGCCAAGTATGAGTCAACCATAGAATCCTACAAGAAGAAATTGGGTAAGTATGATTAATGGAGAATGTGTAATGGATGTGTATGGATGTAAATATTGATAAAATTGTATATCTAAGAGGATCTTGGGGATCTTCGAAGGCAATTGAAGCTTTTAGAAGAGAAAAATACAGTTTATATGCAACAAAATGTGGAACTTGAGGAGGTATTGTAATGGCATCTTGATATATTTTGTTTACTATTATTAGACGTTTAGCTGATTTTATGGGGCATTTTTCAGGAGCTGAAAAGGAACGCTACACTGAGAAGCCAGTTGGACATGTACAAGAAGAATGTACAAGAGCTGCATGGAAAACTATCAGAAGAGACGAAAAAAGCTGATAAGACTGAATTTGAGAAGAAAAAACTTCAAGATAAATTTGCTGCTATTGAAAGCGAGAAGGAGGTGGGTTACCTTCCATTGTTTGGGTGTTGAGGTTGAGGGTTATGATCTTGTTTATGTTTGTTATGGCCTTGCATCACTGCATTTCATTTTTACTAAAATTTAGTCTTGTTATGTATTGACAGAGATTAGTTGCTGAGCGGGATGCCCTTAAGGAAATCATTGACGAATTAAAATTAAATCAGCTTCATACACGTAATACGATTTTTCATTCAATTGATCATTAAAACAGAAAAGCTTTTATAGTCATATTTTACATGTTTAATTAATTAGAATCTACATCTTCGCAAGATCACGCTGGGCGTCCATCAGTTGGGTCCGACAGTGATGGCTTTGAAATGATTCCACCTGTGGTTAAGTAAGTCCCTTTTGCCTTAAAATTTTCACATCAAGATCTTGATCACATTTTCTTCTTAATATTGGGTTTTGCAGACTACAGTTTAAAAGTGACAAACTTGAATAGATTTGCTTGTATCTTATACAGAAGAATGGCTGACATTATTTCTGTTCGAAATACTAACATTTTTCACACATACATGTATAATCTGATTTAACCGTGATAAATACATTGAATTCTGGCATGCAAACAACTGTGCCTAATATCAATAAGTTGAAAATCACTTAATCGCACCCCATCAAATTTCACATCTCATTCGTCTACTGCAATATACATGTATAACAATCAGTTTCCAGCTTAAATTTGCAAAACTAATTATGTATGCTAAAGCACTCGCCTTTAGTAAGTGAAATCACAAAGATTCATTCACGAGTCGAGTGCAAACTTTGTTATAGAGCCCCTCACTTATGTTTTATTGTTAACACAATTACAATCGGCTATTTGCAGAGAAAAACTTATTCGCCTTCAACACGAGAACAAAATGTTGCGATTGAATCGGCAGGGAAGCGATGAAGATCAAATTCAGGTGCTGCAGTCGGCGCTGGATGTTACAAAAGAAATCCAAAGTGAACTGGAGACCGAAAGCAGGTGGGGAAGTCGTTTCAAATGTGACATCTGTGTTGACATCCTGGTCGGCTTCTTCCTTAGCATATTTGCTCCATAGCGCTACAGGCTCGTATTGTGCTGTCTGTCCGTTAGAGATGCGTGAGGCCTTTCTTGCGCAGTCACAGTCACGAAGCATTGACGTGACCGAATCTAAAGCAGCTGGTTTTCCTTATGAGGGTTCTGCTTGCTTGATGCAGGGCAGCTAAATGCGTGGCTTTGCTTTAATAAATGGGCACAACTCGTTATGATAGTCTTGGGATCATCGCAAAATCGTGCTTAAGAGGTCACAAAGCATAGGCACGTTTAATGAATGAAGAAGTTGCCTGATGTTAAGGGCAATCGTAAAAGAAAGGTTGTGGGGTACATTATATTGAAAACAAAGTAACATTCCCATTTCGTTGCGAATTCCATTCATGAGTACCTAAAAGTTGTGAAAGTCTAGTTCACTCTAGTTCGTTCACTCTAGTTATCAAATTGTTCAACAATTATGGGAACAGTTTTAATTGATTGCTGCTGACTGCATGGCTTGTTTGATGAGGAATGCCCATGACAGTTGACGCCTAACTCTGGCCCTGATGTAGACTATTTGTATCCCCCTGGGCGCATGGAGAGCTGTGATTTATTATTTCTTTTACACAGTTGCCCCAAAGTCAGGACAAATTGAATAGCGCAAGGAATTTGAGGGTTTGACTTTAATGTTATAAAGTCCAAAATGACCTTTTGAAACTCATAATCAGTCACAAAAGGGACACTTTTGAGGAAGGGAGAGTACAGGGTGGCCCTGTTTATGTATTAACTGAAAAAAGGAAAGATAAGTGCAGTCATCGGTTTGAATCCCATTTCTTTGAATGAGTTTTAGAGTTCTTAGTCAATCCTCTGCCTAGTTGTAGCCTTATGAATGATTGCGTAAAGGTTTACAAGATGTATTTTTCATGTAATGAACAGTATTTGGGTTCATTTGATCGTTTGTATATTGTTAGAAATTTTTGATAAATTTATTTGAAATGTTAGTTAGAGGGTACAAAAAGTGAGGTTTTCATGTGATAGGTTGCTACTAGAGATCTCTTCCAGTTGACGAGTGTAGCTCCCACCTTTTAATAGCAATAATTCACTCGGTATGCTTCATTAAGTTAGTGCCTTATCAATTATAATCTCAGGTAGAAATGCAAATATATATGTAAATATAAATATTGGTTTATCGCTTGTTTGATGGGGCAAAGCAGGCAAACATGCGGATATTGTAGATTAGCAGGGAATGAGAGCATTTGCCACAGATTTCCGTTCAGGCTCGAAATAATAGTTCGTGCTTAAACATAAAAGTGTTGATTCTATAATACTTTCTTTTATAAAAGTGTTGTGGCAGTTTTGTCGCCACTAAGTATCGAGCATTACTTCGAGCCCCAGCTTTTTAATTCGTTGGTTAGTGATGAGTTACTTCGAGTTTGTTAGGAATTTCTGCACTCCTTGAAAACGCTTTATTTGAATTTATTTTGATTTATTAAGACATCTGATAGTCGTTGATCTATGCCAGCACATTTTATTAATGAATGTACTGAAATTGTGCAAATAAACGTTGGTTATTGTTAAGATGGCTGGTGCACGCAATTGCTTTCCATACGCTGGAGCAATCTCATCAATTTTTAATTGAATTTGCTTTGAGGAACACTTCGCAAATGCTTTCTAAATTTTAATGAATTGAATAAAAAATTGATGAGGTTGCTTATGGCGACACAACAATCAATCTAGATTACACAGTAAAAATTGCCATTTAAGCGTTCTCTCATACACGATACTCTTTGAGTGATCATTTACCTGATTTACAATAGACAACGGCATCGTTACATGTTGGGATTAACCTTTTTTTCAAATAGTTACATGAATACGAATGTAGTTTACAAAATCTTAAGGAAATGTACTTATAGAACAACATTATACCCTTTTGCATTTTTTAGCTGCTCGATATTTCCTGGGAATTACTCAGTTTTCTTATTTGCTTAATTGCAGGTTGGCAAACCAACGTATTCTTGAATTGGAAAGTCAGCTTGAGGAGCTTCAGCAAACCCAATCCACGGCAAGTATGCAAGAGGGGGCCGAACTGAGACAGAAACTCAATTCCACACTTGCTAAAATTGGAGAACTCGAGCTTGAATTGCAGAAAAGAAATTCGCAGATTGATCAACAGGAATCACTTATAGCCACACACAGTAAATAACTCCTATTCTGATATTATTGTAGTTAATTGAGAGTTTAATACCAATTTTGTTGAGGATCTTGTCCATCTCCAAATCATTTACTTCATAGATGATAAAATGCAACAGCTGCAAGAAATGCTCAACAGAAAAGATGATGAGATTCGAGAAATGGACGAAAGATACAAAAAGTACTTGGAGAAGGCAAAATGTGTATGTACTGGTAGTTTTTGCATACTATCTTTTTTGCGTATGGTCAGTTGCCCCAAACTTGGAATTAACCATAACTGGAATTTTGTTAATGTGACTTTGCTTATTTATAGGTAATGAGGACCTTGGATCCAAAGCAAAATCAAACTAATTCGCCTGATATTAACGCTCTCAAATATCAGCTCCAAGAGAAAGACAAATTTATTGAAAATTTAGAGGTATTCTTTTTTATTTTCCCTTCACATTTGCAGTATTAAAATAGCTTGACATCTTTATTTGGATAGGGCAGTTTGTATTTCATTTTTTTTTTCCAAATGCTAGTTACTCCTATTTATTTTTGAAGCAGCTAATTTATTGTAAGACACAATAATGGCATGTAATCTTATGATCAATAGCAATAAAGTATTGCTAATTGTGAAAATTAACTTTCTCTTAATCTGCTCTTATTTCTTAACTTTTCAGAAAGAGACGAAAGAAACTAAAGAGATGAGAGAAATGGAAGAGAAAACAATCATAACAGCTTTTCATAGCTTGGTTTGCGCCCTACACATATACTGATTTTGCTTTAATTTATGAAAATAATTTTGTCAAAAATATTTTTACGTTTTCTGTAATTCCAGGGAATGCAACTACAACGTAGAGCTGCGGAAGAGCGTCTCGCAGGCATGACACAGGGGCATTCATTTTTAGCCCGCCAAAGACAGGCGACTTCACGTCGTATGGGTTTGGGACTTGGTCAAAGGTGATTAATTACTCGCTACGAATACTTACGTGCCATTCTTCTTTGTCTCGTTTTTGGGGTCAGTTGGGTGAATAATGCCTTGTGGCGTCTTTTTCTCTACTGGTGCATTGGCCTCTCCCTTTGTAGTTTGAACACCTCCAAAACACATAAACATCATTAAAAATTAAAAATCATTAAAAAGATGAGTCGTTACCTGCACTTGGACAAACTTGCAAAACATTTAAATATCTAGATGTAAACATACAAAATCCCGAAGTAATTTTGCTTCCATACAGCTGAAATTTTCCAAGCTAGTTAGGCAAACATTGACAGTGTGATGCTTTCGAATATTATTAAATGTGTCATTTTGACAACCATTCTTTTGCAATATTTTAGACCGTAACCAGATGGTGCTTTAATTATGTTCTGATTAGCGATTCACAATGTCATCTTTATATACGTGTATATATAAAAGTAGTCGAGGGTTATGTTATACATGATTTTGTTGGTAAAAGTATTTGATAATGGCATTTATGTTATTATGTTGAGAGAGTGCTATTAGAATAACATGAATAGTGCGCGTTTTTACCAGATATGCTACTCAAACAATTGGCCTGAAATTTATAATTTTGTCAAACTTGTCTTAGGATATGAGAAAGTGTTTGTTTCCAAAAGTATTCCTGTCGCATTACCACATTGCTGATTCCTTCATTAACCTTCGCTACTTATCCTTTAGTCTCTAATTGTTCAGACCTATTTGCTTGATCTATCCTAGGATGAATTTCTCTACACTTCTAATATTAGGCCATCATATTAATCCACTTTTTCTATTTGCAGCGATTATCTCGACTTTTAATTCCCCCTGCACGCCATTTGTGATCTTTGTTGCTCGAGGAGAAAAAATAAACTCTTCTCTCATATATTTTAACGCATGTAACTGTTTGCTAATCAATCTTAATTTGACGCCTCTCGTATCATAGTGAAAATTATTTTAATTTTTGAATAAGGCATAATATCCAAGCTCCATTTATGTGAGGTCAGTTTAATCCTTGACTGCATTTTATTTCATATTTACGCTTGTCAGATGCTAGCTTTATCTACATGTATGATAATCATTCGAGTGATGGTGTAGATTTTTATGCCAAGATGACCAAAGGAACGAATTTAGCCCTAGCTTGTTAATATGTGGCAATATTAACTTATTTTAATTATAATTGATAACTTTATTAAGATAACGAAACAAAAATTTTAGTTTGCGCATAAGTTTAATTATATACAGTATATATCGACATAGCATGCTAGATTGGAAAATTCTTTTAAACACTTGTATTTTGTTTAAGTGTATGTGCTGCATGATGGGAATGCAGGGATTGGAGTAAATTATAACGATACATTTTATTGTAAATAAAGATAAAATTATTATTTTGCAGTTTGGTATGTTGCATCAGTTGCGTTTGATAAACCTTGTGTGCTATAAGTAATCATTTTGTTTTATAATAATGAATGCAATTGCAAGCAACAAAAATATACCCCAGCAAATAATAAATATATTTCCTACAAATTTCATTTGTAATTTTTATACCATTTTAACAGCCAGCGTGACTCTGGTGGGGTTCAGCCTATCCTAGCAGAAAGGTGAGCAAGTCAATCAGTTGCATTCTAATGTTGTGATTATGCATGCCTTGTCGACACAAAATTTCATATTTATAATACATTTATTTATGACCAAAAACTATACAGGTTGTGGGACCAAACCAATAACTAAATTTGGTATAATTTTGAAGTCAAAGCATCAAATTGGTGATCAGAAACCAGCGTAAAAGGTGTGAAATGTGCCAAATTAATGTTTTCTAGGGTATGTACATGTATATAGGTTGATGTTTATTTTGATGAATTTTTGATAGTGTATTACTTGTAAAGAAAACCAATTACATAGCAGATGTTCAATAAATTAGTAGGTCTAGCGTTTAATATCGATTGAATATCATTTCAGCTTTGTAAAACCGCCACATTAAAGCCCACGTTTTATAAATTTTGGGGTTGCATGCTTCGGTATATAAATAGACATATACAGTATACATGTGCTGTACATGTACAATGTACACACTTGTGTGGCACCGTGTAAACTGATATAACGCACTGACAAGTGTCGCCACCTACATGTAGATGTCAAGAAATGCGCGCGCACGTTCGGAATGTGCATTCGAAGTTCGGGAAGAGAACCTGACGGAAGTCATCCGCAATCCGGTAAATATAAACTTGTCATTCCAATCTTACTAATATTGATTATCAGTCAGGAGTGAAATGGTCGATTCCCTGAATACGGTAATTGTCATAACAACTCGATCTGCTCTTCCCTAGTCATAGAATAAGACTGCCAAGAGCCTGCAGGTTGAAATATGGATTGCAGTCATGAACATGAACATCTTTAAAGTCATTACATGCCTTCTATTGGCCTGTAACGTACGTGTACTGTAGATGTACTGAAAATGCGGTAATGTCAATTAATGTGTCAATGTGGTAACTTGTACACTATACAAGCCGCAAGTGAAAAACTTGAGTGGCACCGTGTATTGAATTTCTGCTCAATGACAAGTGTCGCCACCTAGTTAGTTGAGAAAATGCGCGCGAATGTTCAGACGTGAAAATATGGTTCGGAATATGTTCGGAAGAGAATGTCATGGAAGTGATCCGTAATCCGGTAAATATAAAATTGTTTTCGCAATCTTAGTGATGTAGAATATTGATTAGCGGTCAGGAGTGAAATTCAGGGCCTCAATACAGTAATTGTCATAACTCGATCTGCTCTCGCCTAGTTATAGGATGCTAACTGAGCGTGCAGGTCGGAAAGGTTTGCTGTGCTGAACATACATGTTTTGCCGCTTTTTGCAATCATTATAGGGAGCGTACATAAATTACGTCACCACATTTTCTCATTTTTTACCCCCCTCCTTGTAACATAGTGTAACCAACAGCCCTACCCCTACCCCTAAAAATTACGTCACCATTTTAAAGTTTACCCCCCTTTGCCACTAAAAAATTGGCAGGTGCATGTTTAACAACTTTATTCATGATTTTGCCATGTGGGATGCAACCATTCATTGACATCAGTATAATCACTAGAGCCATATTTGCATCTGCATTTGATGGAACCTGATAATTACATGTTAGTTGATACAAAATTTTGCTGATAATGCGCCTACTTTGTCTAATAATCTGAAACAGAATGTTTCCTGATTACAGTAAACACCAAGTACATCACGCCTCCCCCCTTATAATCACATGTAACCAGTGATGAAACCCCTACTCCCCCCTTCCCTTAGCTGATGATGTAATTTATGTACGCTCCCATATGCCTATATCGTACGTGCATTTTAATTCTACTGATAAATGTGGCAATAGTTTCACAACCAAATTGTACAGTACAAGCCGCCAGTGAAAAACTTGGGTGGCACCATGTAAATTGAATTTCTGACATGACAAGTGTCGCCACCTAGTTAGCCGAGAAAATGCGCGCGAATGTTCAGACGTGAAAATATGGTTCGGAATATGTTCGGAAGAGAATATCACAACAGTAGCCGGTAAATATAAACTTGTCATTCCAAAACTACTGATATTGATTATCAGTCTGATAATGATGGATTCCCTGAATACGTTAATTGTCATAACAATTGTCATAAACAATAGTTATAGACTGCTAAGTATAGGCCTTCAGGTTAGCATGGACTGCAATCCTGAACATTTTTCCCCCCATTTTTTGGAGTCATTATATGCCAATGTCACTGATTTATATCGAACGTGTACCACTATCGCATTCAGTATCACTGGCAGTAGTGATACTGGTGACACAACTCAAATTCAAATTTATTGAAGAAGCAAAATCGTTTCAGTCATTATATGCATTTATAATGATTGATGTCTTGCCGAAAAAATGATCTGAAAATTAATGACGTACTATTTTGGTCATTTTTTTCCTTGGAGTACATGTAGTATAACATTTGTAAGCAATGTTATTTCTTGTAATTTCAGGTCATCTCGGATAAGCAAAAGTGTGACCAACAAGACTAACCTCCTAAGACTTGGATTATTTGTAAGCTCGTCCAAGGTGCCAGGCAAAGTACAGCCAGCGTGTTGTTTCAACTTCTCACAAAACTGAGTCCTGGAGCTGAAGATGTCTCGGGGCCAAACTGGGTAGTGGATATACAATAGTGCTGCATCCTTGCACCGATAAGACTTGTCGTCAGATGTCTCGGGGCAGGACAACCGCAAGTACCGTCCAGCAGGCGGCTTTACTTACTCTTTAGCCAGACTGAAACAAGCTGATTATTCAAAAACTGAAGGATCGTGTTTTGTAGATATGTGCAGTCTCCGTACTGCAGTCGCAGCAGTGCGGAGATTATAGGCACCCCCGCTAGCTGGTAAGACGGCGGATTGGGCAACTCCTTGGTTAGTAGACTGCGAAGCGGTAAGTCCCCCCGCGTGCGGTTCTAATCGCACAGGCTCAGATTTAAAATCTTCTTTCTGATAGCTCATTCAGCTTAGGACTAGGGCGCCTTGGAGACCCTCTCTGTTTGTTAGCCCCAAGACTCCGATCCGTAGGACTATGTCACTTGGCCGATTAATTTCTGGAGAAGGTCTTGGGGCTCTGGCTTGCGCGTGGGGCGTCAGGAGTGCTAGCGGCGGCTTGGCGAGATCTTGGGGATGATAGCGTGAATGTGATTTTTGCACTATACAGCCTCATTGTTTGGCTAAGCCGCACTGTTCAGGCAGGATTTTTTTTAGCTTTTTACCCAGGCAGGAGTGTGCTAATCATTTGCTTTTCATGTGTTGTTTAATCGGTTTTAATGTACATGTACATGTACTTGACATAATTATGTCAACAGTCACCTTTGGCTATTAAAAGACAGGGTCAGGGCAGTGTTAGGAGTGCTAATCTTGCAGTGTTTTTCTTGTAATTCAATAATCGCGTACAGGATTTTGACACCACGTTTAGAGTTTCGCGTGTATTTTGTTAATAACTGTCTTTTTTCATACAGCCTGTGGGAGTTAACTGCCTGATGCAAGTTGCATATTTCTAATATCGTTTTCTCTCTTTTTCATGCTTCAGCATCGCTGCGCGTGGTGGATTTTGCTTTCCTGAGCCCTGCATACAATGTCAATGTAAGTTTTACTGAAGTTTATTCGTTAGTCGTAATTTACATAGATCAGGGTGACTGCTTGTCCGAAAAACTTGAAAATGTCTGAGAAATTGAATGTGCTGAAATTTGGTTGAACTCCTGAAATCTGTTTTTGTAAAAATACATTCTGAAGGTGATTAGTTTTCCCATTTCCAAAAATGACAAACAAGCTCATCTAGTATCATTCCAAGAGTGTTTTTCTTGATATACTGGCTAAAATCCACCAAAAGTTCTGTGAATATTTATAAAATCGTTTGCTAGTCAAGGTAATAGGGATCCGCCGTTTTATTCATTTATTTGAAAAATGGGTCAACAATATGGGATTATGGTGAACTTTTTTTTCTCCACCTGTTATTACATGTTACAGGTTTAACAATTATTTACGTTAGTTATAGTCACCCAAAGTCAATGTAAACGCTCTTGTGGCACTGCGGCAGTAATTAATTGGAAACGTTTTTATGAAAAAATCAAGAATTGTGAATTCTGCACAAAGTATTTAAGATCGTTTTATTTCTCATGCATTGCAATTCATACATTGCCGCTGTTAACCTGTGCAGCTTACAAAAATTACTAATCAGAATGAAATTTCACCTTGTTGCAATTGATTTTCATTTTCACTTGATCTATCTTACATGACAGGAAAACAATAAAAAGGCATTGACACTTCACATAAAAATAAGCAAAATAATGTACTAGCTGGTAACAAAATTTATACCTGGTTTACAATTGCATTTGACACGTCTTGGAAGAAAAATTACCACTGAACTAGGTTTTACACTATTCGGCCAGACATTCATATGATAAGCACACCCTTTAGGCACAGTTGCACATTACAGGCTAGCTAGAATGATAATCTAGGACCCTAGGGCTATTCATTGGACTTTAAAACGGAGTGTCTAACAGTACATAATGTTATCCTGAAAACTCTGGTCAGCTGAAAATTCTTTATACATGTATGTGCCTTGAATACTTTCATACTTTATTCGCGTAAACTCGTTTAGTTTGGTATCTACACTAAAAGTAAATGAAAGTGCACTTTGTGAATTTTTTTCTGGCTTTTTGTGAAATTGCGGGTCATTCCTTTTCGTCTGTTAGGCAGGTAGCACTACAGATAATCTTTATCGCTGCAACTAAGAACATTTGACTGAAATATCTCGAGCTGCGGGATTCCCATCGATCTAATGTTGAAAAGTCTTGTCAAATTTTAATAAGTTTTTATAATCGAAGATTCATGAGAATTACTTGAATGCATGCTTAGGGGAATAGTCAGTACTGTGGCCTACATTATAGCTAATGAAAGTGACAATTACTGGTAAGTTCTTAATAGCAAGCGCTTAATAATTGTCCTCATGAAGTTTCTTCCAAAACGGTTACATGTACCCTGAAATGTAACAGCCCATCAGTTTTCATTAAAGGAATTGATCAACTGCTAAATAACAGGGTGTCTAGTTAACAATGACTAGTAAAGAGATTATGAAGGCAATTTATCGCTTTTTTGTTAGTCAAAGCAATTAAAATAACATATGTGAAAGATGGTCACAGAAATTATAATAATGGTCATTATGTTTGAAACAATACAATTCGAACTATCACAGAATTGTCCAAGTCAGTTCTAGTGACCACTGATAGTGACTTGTCATGCAGAATATTTGAATTCACGATTAGTTATACTCGGTTTTTTATATTTGCTTTGATATTTTATGAAAGTGTTTCGTGGACAGCAAATTTTTGGCAAAGTGCACTTAAATGGTGCTCTAGTTAGCTGAATAACTCAATTGGAAGTTCCCAAAGTTGTCCATCCATGTACATGCAGATAATCATACCGAATTTAATAACCATTTGCACGTTCACATCTAAGTACGTGTAATAGTTCTGCGTACTGGCACTGCATGTTCCTACTAGGTAACACATTTACACTGGCATCGATTGAATATCAGCTTTCTTGTCGTATTCGTCAATGTACCACTGTTGGTTCAAATACAGGAAGTCTACTATGATCTTGTAAATTGTATTGTGAGCCTTGACTTCCACATACATGGCGAGGAAGAAAGCGACGAAGAAAAGTACTCCACAAACCAACGTGACGATTTCAGACTGGGTCAGTCGGTTTTTATCCAAGCTAACTCTTCCGCCTCCTTTGTCATGTTTGAAGCACAAAATAGTCACAGTGGCAGCACCAATCATTGTTAAAAGACTGAGGAAAAATATGGTGTGGAGAATCTTGTCACGTAAGGAGCACTGCGGAAATTGCCAATGGTTTATCTGCAGCAAAACAGAAGTATTATTACCACTTTAATGAAAATTGAATAGAAAACCAAATTCAGATTTGGTTAAAAAGTGGTTGTACCTTAAACTTTTTATGCCGATGATACTGATAAAGACATAATTCACAGCTAGGAGGTCGCTTTGACTTCCGACTTGAGACTTCTAACCATTTCTGGAAACAGACATCCAATCAGAATATAGAAATTATGAAGAAAACAGTAGAAACATATAGAAAACAGTAGAATTATGATGCATAAAATCAAATACATTACATGTATCACTTAACTGAGCAGACATGACTGTTTTTGTCAGCATGTAATGAAATCATGCAATTTTATAAACTACATAAGAAACATACCATAAGGCAGCCATTATGAATATACTGCATCGTCCCAGCACACCGACAGGGTGAAATGAGGCTGTCTTCGTCCCCTGCTGGCAAATGGCAGATGCGGCAGGTGGGAATCGTAGGATCACTATTGGAACTGGTGACACTCAACTGTGCCGCGGATGGGCACTGTGGAAACCTTCCGATGACGAACGGCTCGTCTTCTGGCGAGCAGCAATTCTCGTCTTCGTCGTCATTTGGCGGAATGGACAGTGGCGACAAATACTTCCTGTATGCTGGAATACAGTTGGTTTGCAAGACGTTGAAGTTAACCCTGCATTCATTGTCTGTCGGAACATGGAGTATGGTGGGGACATCCGGCTGTGTAATGTCCAAAATAATTTTTGGTGTAACTCGCACAAAAGAGTTGCCCCGCGACTCCTTCTGTTGGTCCTCTTCGTCACAACTTTTGTAATCCGAGGAAGTGCTGCAAATGCTGAAACCGTCGTTGGACGAAGCTAGTTCAATGAGGTCCGGTTGCAGCAAGGGTGATACTGAGGAACATACGTGCGTAGCTATTGGGGCACAGGTCTCACCATTAGATGGCAAAGCATCGTCACTACTGGAATGATCGCCACTTTTGTTAATCCAGTTCCAAATCTTTGCCTGTTCCATACTCTGCGGCGGTTCATCGTGTGTCACTGTGGCACCGTTATAATCTTCGTTGGAAGCCACCGATGTGGTGCATGCTGGGTCACTAACACGAGCACCGAGCAGGGCATCCATCTCCTCCAATGTAGTCGAAGCGCTCATGATTATATTTCGATAAAAGCAGACAAACGTCACACCTTTTACTTACGAACCACTGAATCACAAAGTCTTAAAAATCTCCTTATTTAGAGTAGAGGTTATAAGCACATAAGGTTTTTGCAATCCATTCCATGCCTTTGTTATAAAGCAACGAAATTCAAACGTTGAAACAGACAATTGGAGAAAATCCATTTACACGGCATGTGCGGAAGGGACACGGGACAAGTTGACAACAATGACCACTTTAATTTCATGTTGTTTCTGCAATGAAAAGAAAATCAGTTAGCAAAGATAAAATAAGTGAGTTTCATGTACTGATATCAAATAAAATTTAACAGGTGAAAAGTAAAATTAGCAGGTGAAATTACAAATTAAACTGCATTAGCTGCCACATCTAAATTCATATTTTAACATCAGAGATGATCATCTCACTGAACCTCATCTTAAATTTGATTTTATACTATTGATGCGCTCGCCTTTATACTGATATTTGCTGTTTATTCTTTCACAGAACTGTCGTTTGCCAGTGCCATTGAAATTGTGATGCTAGGGAAATTAGCATACGAGTGTTTATGAAGACTGTGCTACGCGCTCGTATTTCGGAGTATTTTGTATTGCAAGAACAGCTTCCTGAAGTTTATACTACACTTAGTCATCAGAAGGATAAGCTGTTAGTTATAAACCCGTAAGTCCAACGTGTTTTTCACGATCATTCCTAGAAGATCGATACTATAAATTGGTGTCGATAAGGTATGAATCACTTGTGCATACAGTAATCCGTTCTTCAATCGCCTAGTCAGCTTCCAAAGAATTTTTTTTGATGTTGACAAAATGCTCTGGGAGGGAACTTGAAAGATTATTTAATTTCTCGGTAGTGAAGTAGCTAATTGTGTAACTTGTATTGAGGAAAGTCTTGACCTTAAATGATCACGACTCTCGCGAGTCAAAGGCTTTTGAAATCTTCACTGTGAAAGCAAGAGTGAAAAATTCGGTTCTCGTGTTAATTACATGTAACTGCATTCACTGTGAAAGCAAGAGTGAAAAATTCGGTTCACGTGTTAATTACATGTAACTGCATTAATAATGACCAGATAAAGGTGCAAGCATACAATTCTGACCAGGTAAAGGTGCAGGCATACAATATAGTGCCTGCTGTGACTGTCAATCTAACAATTTGGGTTAAAACTTCTTCACCCCTTCTGATTGTTCATCTCATGATGAAAAAGGGAAAATGCACTCCTTCAAAAGTTAGTTAACATTCATGATGCATTAGCCGTAGAAAAAAAAATTAATGGTTGAACCAATCGTATATTGCGCCATCCAGCGTAGATACATGTAAAATGAAACAAAAAAAAAGAAATTCCATGAATAGTTATGAATAGCTACATTAATTTCAAACCGGCTAGTGTTTCGGGAGAGGAATAGTTCCAAGGTCAACAGGTAATCTTGATCGGATTACATAAGTTTTTTTACATACAATTTAATTGGTTATACACTACAGCAAACAATTGTGCCCCTGGCTCGATCCGCTGCAGTTCACTGGAAAACTAGGAATTTCTAAGGAAAAGAATTTACATACGGGTATTCTTACCTTCAGAATATCAAACAGTTTAGGATCGTTTAATTTTTTATATAAAAAGTTAGCTGCCCCATGAGCTCCGCACAACTTTAAA
The DNA here is from genome assembly GCA_034695085.1 of Cylindroiulus punctatus. Taxonomy (NCBI): domain Eukaryota; kingdom Metazoa; phylum Arthropoda; class Diplopoda; order Julida; family Julidae; genus Cylindroiulus; species Cylindroiulus punctatus. The sequence goes on along the minus strand of JAQFYZ010000753.1, from coordinate 1,138 downwards.
TTAAATGTACACTGTACATGTATACATGTATGCCTCGTATAAAGGTATTATATAGTATAGTAATTTCGAATCACTTGGGCCTATCTTACAAAACGTTAATCAATATACTGTACATGTACATGAACAGTACATGTACAGTAATGATGGTTGTTTAGCGCGGCAGCCAGTTCAGTCATACTATTGAGACTGCTAGCATCATGCTTATCTTTTCCAACTGTCCCCCACACTTCGTAATCTGTCCTTGCAGACTGGATAGATCCAGCTTTAAACAATGAAATGCAGGTGTACATAACATTATATACAATAGTTATCCAGGTGTGCACAAAACAGAACAAATGTAGATTTCACGGAGTCATTGCCCACTTTCACTTATGGAAAAAATGTATAGTAAGGATTGTAAGGCAGTATTTAATTACCAGTTTACTGGTATGTCAAAAAGATATCTGATAAAGAAATTTGGCAGATGTAATGACCGTAGTTTGTATATAATTTTCCAACAATTATTGCTAACATCGTCATTGCCTTCGCAAACAGCTGTCAAAACACACCTACTCTGTTATTTGAACACTAAGGTCACTTTTCACGATGACAGATGGTTTCATAAACATTTTGTTTACAGTCGCTGTAATGATAAGTGGATTCATTCTTAGTCTCGTAATGTTTTAAGACTGAGCACCGAGCTTCTAGAAAACTCTGCTCTTTTTTAATTTGATGAAGGCGCATTGATGTCACAGGTGTCCTGATTTTCCGGAGTTTGTGGTTGAGTACTTTTTGGACATCTTCCGTATCACCAAGGATGCTCATGTTCAAATGTACACGTACAGCTGTATATTGAACTTGATCAAATTGTTCATCGAAATTACATGTACATTGTTTCAGAGTTTAACGTTGCACTTAACACCAACCCCGGAGTAAATTCATGAACACGCTGAATATTGTTTCCTCATCTTCGTCCAATTTGCAAAGGCCAACTCCTTCCCAACGTCATGGTTTGACATTTGGTCCTCTCAGATACACGAGAAAGCTTACATAAATTAAATTTATGGGACTGAAGCTGATTAAATAGATAAATTTGAGGACGCACAGCCAATCTACTTCTTCAGTAGCACGACGTTTCGGGGACCGAACCCCTTCATCA
>JAQFYZ010000752.1:0-33761 GCA_034695085.1 Cylindroiulus punctatus | reverse complement strand
TTATTTAGCGTGTATTCTCCTCGAAAGTCGAAAGTGTCACTGTCACAAGATTACCCTCGTCAAAGTTGGCAAACCTTTTTCGCCCCTTGGCTTTTTAATTTTTTACAGCTCGGATTTACGATGCAAAAGAGGTTCGAATTGAAATCCTGTACATGTACACATACATTTCCATCCATTTTTTAGGCCTGTGAAGGTCGTTCGCGCTGGCAATTCTTCAGTTAGTCCCATGTTTCGCAATGGGGAGGATGTCTGATGAAGGAATCGATGCATCGCAACTCAGATCACGTTTGTGCTCCACTTCAGCACATTTGCTTTTGGAAAACTGTACCCTCATTTCATGCCAGCAGTGAAAGCGAAACGTTTTTGCAGTTGGCCTACTTGCAGTTTCAGTTGCCATATCGCACAGACGCCGATACCCTGGTCTAGTCAACGGTAAACGTTGCCAAACCTGAATGGATTAAACATGGATGAAAATGGGATACGTTGGACAAATACGCAAATATTGATCGCTTCGTTGTGGTGTTGTTTTGCTATTTTTGGCGCATTTCTGTTGACGAAGATTTACAGGCATCTGGAGCTCGTCAACAGCCTTCCTGGCCCGAAAGGAAGCTTTCTGTTTGGCAACGCTTGGAAATTCTTGGCCGATCATCAGGGTGAGTTTTGCATGTTTTTCCCTTTCAAACAATTATATATATATATATTGTTGCAGTTGACTTCATATAATCATGATTACGCAGGCATCGGATATGACCATAATGATAAAGTCGTCATGACTCCTATCTGAAACATGTCAAACTCATGTTTTGACTGATATTATTAATTTGTATGGACGTGGAATAAATTCTGCGAGTGGAATTAATATGACATTAATCGTGAAAAATCAACAGAAGTAAAAAATGCAAACAGCAGCTTGATAAACACTGAATATCAAAAATTGTAAGAAAATTTCCATGAATGAACATAATGATATGAACATAGGGATAAAGTCGCCATGACTTCTATCCGAAACATGTCGAGCGGTAGTTTTGACTGATATGTTATTAATTTGTCTGGATGTGAAATAAAGTTTTCAATGGAATTCAATTGAAATTGAGCAATCTTAATTGGAGATTCGCCCTGGGAGGTTTGATTTAACTTCAAATCAAATAAGTTAAATGCTCCGCAAAAGCATGCAAACAGTTTAAACAGACCAAATTTGAGGTGCATGAGGGCGTGACTTTTCTGCTTATTTGCTTGGTGAATATAAAAACCAACATACCCCAACCACAAGATCATACGCCCACACGAAATTCTTTAGCCACTTGTTGTACGTTAGGTGGCTTTATTTCAGTTAACTTATGCTTGCTTGTAAACATAGCAATATGTTCATTACATTTCGAAATTTAATTTTTGTTATTGATAAATTTTTCCATAAAAAACATTTGTATACTTGTATACATTTTAGTTTTTCGATAATTTTGTGTAGCATACGTTCAGTAGAGTAAACAGGTAGCTGTATACATAATGTTCCAATACAAGGTGCATGCGGTAATGTTATCATTGATTTTCGTAATTACCGGAAGTTACCTGCAAATTATGTATCCATTGGTAATATTATATACATGTAGTTCATTAGTATAGTACATGAGTGTAAAGCCTTTATTTGTCCTGAAAGTCAGGAAATCAGTTCGATAAAGAGAATACCGGTACACAGTGACTTGAATTTTTGCACAAAGCAGTAGACTGTCACACATCTCACCGAATACAATGAAATTTGAAACTCATTAAACTTCGCAATATTTGGAACATGCGATCCCCTTTGCAACTGATTTCGTTTTTTATACCTAAAGTGGTTAGTAGGCCAATTTGAACGCTCAGTTTCTGCTCAATTTATCATCATAAATGCTCTTTAGCATAGAGACACTGTTGCAAAAAGCCATTTTTTATTACCTCCAATACGCACAACCTAATTTTTGCAACTAAAAATCCTTTTAAATATCATGTAGGCCTACCGCATAAATAATTGTAGACGTGCTTGCGTTACGCACTATTGCATAATAATGCGGATATTAAAAAAAATCGAAATAGCAAGCAAGTAGATGAAAATAAAGTGCAAAAATGCAGAACAACTTATTTAACATTTCATAAATTTCGAAAGAAAATCTTGGTTTTTAAAAGTTATTCTAAGCATAAGACGTTCAAGTGAGGAGGGGTAGCCCATTGTTTACGGTATCAATACAGTTTTATTATAAAACATTGGATGATAATCGTCATTTTGTACATCATTTTACATCATTTGTCAGCAAGTTTTGCTGTCTTTTGAAAATGTGATTTTGACTAAGAAAATGTGTTTTTGAAAACGAATGACTACTTGCAAAATCCATCATTCATAATAAAATTTCGATAAAAATGATTCAGTTCGAAAGTTTATAGGGCAAAGATCCACTAGGGGGTCTCAAAATGTTTCCGAATGGTGACGACAAGGTGAGAGTTTAAAATTTACTAAAATGAGAAGACAATATTTGAACGTCCCCTCATGCGTCACCTGTCTTCAAACTAGTTACAGCTAAAACGTTGGTTTTCACACCTTCATAAAGTGTGTCACAATTTACATTCCATAACCTTCATCGTATCTTAAAAACGACTTTCTCGCAAAATGTAGCTAATAAAAATGTTAAATAGAAAAGGTACACTCTTCTGTTGGTTTGCATTAGACAATGTGTCATAAATCAGTCATGGTTAACATAACAAAAATATTGGTGTGGCAGCAGAGTACATGTTGACATCATATTGTTATGTGAGTTGTGGGACTTTCACGTTACTCAGTCCTTTTGTTTGTTTAGAAATTGTCAAGGTATTCGATGAATATACGAGAAGTCTTCGTGATCACCCATTCATATGCCTGTGGATACTTCACAAGAAATACATTATCATTTTTAAGGCCAGTGCATTGGAGGTAAATGTTATTTATTATACACAAGGACCCTATAAACTAGTCATGAAACCAGTAACAGAGAGGGCATGAAACTGAATTGCGAAAAACATAAAAGGAGGTGCTAACTATTTGATATCTTGCAAACAATGAAAGTGTCAGTAACTTATTGCCCAAGCAAGAACATAAAAATTTCTAGCAATTAAAAATTCAATATAGCGTTTTCCAAACTAGTTGCAAACAAATGTTGCACATTTTTGTGCATTTTATAAAAAAAGATTTTACATATGCATTGGCTTTGTCATCGACTTGAATTTCTCTTCTTCTTTAATTAGACATGTAGTTACAGACCTGTGTAAATGCATGCTTCGATGAAGCGAATGTAGGCCACGAAACAGTGAATGTTTCGAAACATATTTTATCGAATTTTACCGTTTTCATGTAGGAACTGCTTAGTAGTACAAAGCACATAAGGAAGTCATCTGTCTACAAATTTGTGGAGCCATGGCTGGGAACTGGGCTTCTCACGAGGTAATCAAACCTGCAATAAACCCAAATTTTGGCATTCACAGTCCATGACATGTTGCATTTTCTTGCAGCACAGGTCGCAAGTGGCAAAGGCACAGGAAGCTCCTGACGCCGAGTTTTCACTTTCAGATCCTGGATAATTTTATGCATTCTTTCAATGAACAGAGCGAAATTCTAGTGTCCAAATTGAAGAAAGTAGCTGGAAAAGGCTGCTTCGACATTTGGCCGTACATTACCCTCTGCACACTCGATATCCTATGCGGTAATGGGCTTAACAGGTTTATTAATGTGTCAACAGGACATCATTCAATTGCTTTAATTCGCTGTTTACGGCAATTACAGAAACGGCTATGGGTAAACAAATTGGCGCTCAGAGAAACAGCGAGTCGGAGTATGTCAAGGCAATCAAAAGGTAAGTCAAAGTATTATGTACCTAAGTTCTACATTTTGCACTTCCTTTCTAAACTTGTGGAAGAGGTTTCTCAATCTGCAATCATGTTCGAGTAAGTCGTCGGCTGCCACCATAATTGGTGATAATTAAGTCCAGGGTCGGATCGTATTCCATAACAAAATGAGGAGTTGCTGAGTAATTGCTGTGAAAAGTATCATTTCATCTCTTCTTTAGGTTCAGCGACTCTTCACACTCCTCAATTTAAATCAAATAGAGCCCTGATGACCGTTATTTATTGTAACATGCCATTACATGAAATATTTACAGTAGATATCTTACTGTATACAAGTCTGTACGCTAATTTTTTTATGTTTTTAACTTAACGAGAAGGGTGTATACATACAGTGTATGATGACAGAATTGAGTGGAAAGGCGATTTGGTCAAATGATGACGCCATCATCGAATCCATAATTTGTCATCCATTTTCACCCTATTATGCACAATTAAAAATATGATAGTAAGACGTACATAAACGCTAATAAAAACAAATTAAATCCATTGCTATACCTTCGTGAACATGTTTTATATTCGTTCCTGTGGATAAAATAATTTTTGAAAGATTAGAATTTGATCATTTTGATCCTTCCACTTCAAGACTTCAGAAATTTCATTTTATCATCCATGTTAGTATTAATTAATCGCATCAGCATCAACAGAAAACAAAATTCTATTTAATTTTCATTGGTTTTTAGTTCAAGGGACTAGGTGTGGTGTGGCTCATTGGTTTTATTTGTTAAATAATGTCAGTTGAAGGTTTTTCAGAACCCAAAGGCAAAGTAATCTCACTGCCCTTGAGATGGCCTGCATAAATTGTTTTTTCCCCAACTTTCTCTGACGTGCCTGGAATACGTTTTCCCCCAATAACATACCTGTATGCTTCGCAGAAATAAAAATGGAAATGGTATTCGTCCTTTTAATGGTTTACAGTCTTGGAGAAATTTTCATGTTGAGGTCAGCTCGACCATGGCTTCACCCTGAATGGATATTTAACTTGACATCGCTTGGAAGGAAGCATAAAAAATGCCTTCAAATCTTACATAGTTTTACCGATAGGGTAAGCAATTCGATCCTGTTATAAAGTCCATACCTGCAATGATTGAAATTCGGATTCCCTGATTTAAATAACGCATCAATGAAATTGTATACATTAGCCTTGAAACTGTGCATCTGCTTTTTGTCTGAAACGCCTGCAGAAAATTTTGTTAATAAATACTTTGGAGAAAACGTGTTTATTTGTATCAGGAATTCCGTTTTAAATGTGTCACTGCGGGTCTTGAGGAAATTTGACCTGAATTTTCATTGCTGACCTCATGATTTCATCAGGTTATCCGGGAAAAAAAGAAACAACTTACTGAGAAACAACCAGAAATTGATGAGCAAAATAACGTAAATATACCAGGAAAAAAGCGTCGGATGGCATTTTTAGACACTTTGTTGGCATCCAGCGAAGTTAATAACCAACTTGACGATAAGGACCTTCGAGCCGAAGTTGACACCTTCATGTTTGCGGTAAATATGAGGAAAATTTTAGTACATTGAACGAACTAAAAGAAAATACACATTCTCAATATCTCTGCAATAAAAATTGAAAACTCTGTGATACTGCTGATGTATTGCGGAGAAGTAAGCTAAGTTTGATAAATTTGTCTGCATCTTCTTAGGGTCATGATACTACAGCAGCTAGCATCAATTGGACATTATATCTCTTGGGAAGGCATGAAGAAATTCAGCAAAATGTTTACGCTGAATTAAGTGAAATATTTGGTGGGTATTTTCTAAATCACTCTGTGTATCATCAAACAATGCAATGTGAACAATGTTAACCTGATCATTTAATTGGTGTAATTATTTTTGTTTTCAAATAGGAAATTCCAATAGCCACGTTACCCATAACGATATAACAAAACTGAAATATTTAGAAGCCGTTATAAAGGTAATTAGTTTACATATCGTATTTTTATTTATCCACTCACTAGCAATTTGCAAACAAACTAGTCTTCATTTGGGAAATTAATCAAAAGTGAAGGAATGCGCTAAAGTCTGAAGTAATTTCATAGAAGTAGCTGTTTCATACTAGAACTACATGTATGTTACGAGATAATCTTTAAATAAGGCAACAAATTAAACAGTAAGGTGTTTTTTAATATAAATTATGATGCATGCGTGGCCACTTTGAAGGACAATTGCAAACTTTCTGTTTAATTTTTTAGGAATCCCTTCGATTGTTTCCAAGTGTGGCTTTGTATGGTCGTTCTCTAGTCGAAGATTTAGAAATAGGTAAAATGTGGTAATTTGGAAGAATTGCTTCGAAAGTGGTACATAGGAAAAAATCAATGTGTATTATTAGGCAATCAATGGGATATATTAAATTTACACTTCATTTCTCATTTGATAAGCTGGCCATAATATCCCCGCAAATACTGACGTCATTGTGTTAGCCATGTTGTTGCAACGTGATCCAGACGTATATCCTGAGCCAGATAAATTCAATCCAGATCGATTTCTCACTCAAGATGCTACACGAACACCATTTGCTTACTTACCATTTTCGGCCGGACCACGAAATTGTATAGGCAAGTAATATTTCATTTCATCACCTTTTATGCAGCATAAGACAATCTTGTCAGATGTGCTGCATGGTAAAATTCCAAACTTGAGCAGCAGATTAATAGGCACACCGGTAAATGTATTTCAGGTCAAAAATTTGCTATGATGGAAATGAAAGTGGTACTTTCTTACATTCTACGGAACTTCGTGATAAAATCGCACGATTCGACGGGAGATTTGAAATTCATCGCTGAGCCAATCCTCAGGTCTACCAAAGAGCTGAGAACAGAGATTTTCGAGAGAACTTAAAATATGGTAATGCTAGTGGGGCAGCTTGTAAATTACTGGACTAGTAAATAAAACATTGCATTGGATCAGACTAAGATACTTTATTTCAGTGACACAAGTTTCCCAACAACGTGAATTTTGCTGTTTTTTTAAGGTTAACAAATGCCATGGGATTGTGTTTTATGACTATTAAAGCTACTTTGTGTCTTTCCATGTACATGTTGTTCCGCAAATGGATTTTAGGTCAGGTTCAGTTTAACTGTATCGATCAATAGATTCCCTGGCAACAGACGACAATAATTGCCTTCACCTCCAAATATGCAATACTTGCCAACAGGTGACAACCAGTTATGAGTCTCATATACATGTAGGAATGTGTAATCAAGCACTTATCAGAAGTGTTTGTGTGTTATTTACAGATAACTGAAAACATGCACTTGAGATACGATGGATTTGGTAACAGTTGGTGGATGGGTGTACCATTTAGTGGCTATTAGAAATAAGTTAGAGGAAAACACTTCCAAGAGTATTTCTTTTTATAATTTTCAATACACTTGTATCACCGATGGCAACAAACTGACATCTAACTCATGTTAGATAAGGACGCCCTTGTGGAGTACTCCCCTCTCCCCAGCAATGCCTTAGGATTTTTTTAAAAAAAAAAGCCCATATTGAAAAACTGCGTCAAAAACTATGGATCTTATCTCACAGAAAGTATATTTCATGTTATTAAGAATTGTCAAGGAACGCCTAACGTAGGCCAATGAAATTTTTCAATTTTCAACAATTCAACAATTCAACAATTTCAACAATTTCCAACAGTTCAAAAAAAATTGCTGGCATTGCATATAATTGTAATCCTCTACCCCTACTATATCTTTTGAGTCGTGTGACTACCTTCAGAAATTTTGCATTATTGATATTTATAATTATTATGGATTCGTCAATATTTAATCGCGCGCAATTAATTGCGTATCCATGACAAAATGATATCAAGATGCAATTACATTCAACGACGATAACAACAAAAGGTTAAACATCACTTCAGCCATAAGTACTTTTTATTTGACATGAAATATATCGTTCTTAACTAATTAGCCGTACGGTTGTAGATAATTGGATAATGAACGAAATTCAACGAAATGACAACACAAATCGTCGACATCATACAGTGAATTATACTAACATCAATTTAAATTAGGAATAGTTTTAATATTTAAAATCCTAGGTAGGATTCCTCTCACTGGCTTATTTTATTTTTCGTTAATTGCTGTTATTTTAACTGCATAAGAGCCAAGGCATACGTCAACACGGTCCCAGATACCTGCAACACGTTTCATTGTCAGCTTTTTACGTCTTTTGAATGCAGACATATACCATGTGCAATAATAAATAAAGAAATAAAGAGAAAAAGAAGCATCATGCCATTACGCAGAACAAAACAATGCCCTTACCTGTCCTAGAAATTCTTGGTCAAGTTTCAAAAAACCGAAAACGGTGAATTTTGGTCGAGAGTATTTGATGCATCGAATGAATAGCTCCAGCTATAAGTGTATATAAAGATAAACGTGTTAATTTTTTTCAAAAACCGCGAAACTTCATTGCATGTCGAAAAGCTCGCACGTTAGAGAAAGTGACAACATGTTTAAAGAAAGCACAGACAAGTTTGTGCTCACCTCATATAAGCAGTCCTTCTCTAATTGCAGAGCACACGAAGGTATTAGAAATATGACTCGTTTCAATTTCGTAATCTGGAAATAAAATTTAAAAGTTATTGATAAAAATAAAATGTGCAGTGGATAAATTTTCGAATGCCCTTCGTCAAAACGCTTTATAATGTGAACGATGGCTCGTTTAAAAGTTAACGATATTTGCAAAAATGTGCGATATTAACGATATTTGCACGGTGGCCAGTGAGGGGATATTGGAACTTCTTGGAAGTCAAAAGACAATGCAAGCTTAACTGCTCTACCTCATTCAACACTGACTGGGCGAATAGGCAGACAGAAGCTAGTCTGGTTGATGACATCAGGACCATCGTGATTTTCATCATGTCGAGTCCAGGGTTTTCTACGGTCTCTCCCACCATCAAATACATGCTGACAGTGAGCATGAGTGGATTCATCACCCCAGCTGTGAACAGGGCCCCTCCGAAGATTTTATTGGTCCCAGCAAGGGCTTCCATCAGCCTAAGATAGACGTGGCGACAGCTCTCCAGCTGGTCTCTCACTCGTGAGGGACAACATCCATCATTTTGACCACCATGGACAACGTGCTGGATTTCTTCAGCTAAGTGCTTGATGCGAACGCTCAGGGCTCGGCAGATGCAAGTGAACAAGAATTCTGGCAGAAACTGGGATCCGCAGATGAATGTGGCGTAGCAGTAGAGACTCAACGGGAACCCTGGTCCGGATGAGTCTCCATACATAATCTTGTTGATGGTGAAGAGGGTGGCTGATATGACAAAAAACGCCGTCAGACAAATGGTGATTTTGGTAACGCGTCCCACATGCAAACGCAGCGCCTTGTCACAGCGAATGTCCAGAACAGCATCGATGGCCTGAAAATTTTGAAAGTAGGATGGCCAACAAGAAGCTCTTGCGGTCATCATCAGCAGACTGACTATGGAGAAAACGGCGCCAGTAACAACGAGGATAACGCGAATGAAGGCCTCCGAGTAATTGGGTATGAAGACGATGTAATGCCATATGGTCGTGTAGAAATAGACGATGATGCCCACAAAAGTGAACAGTGAAAAGACCCGCAACCGAGGGGTCCAGCTGACCCTCAAGCCGCTGACCACGCTGGTGGTTGGCGATGGTTTCACGGTCTCCGACACGGGAAAAAGACCCAGGACGAGCAGAAATTGCCGAAGATGCCCCAGGGACAAGTAAACTTCGTCATGGCATGACCCAAACTCGGACCCTGACCCGCTCGGGTCATCTTGACCATCGGTTGCTGGGATAACGTGTGATTTTGCCATTGAAGCACAGGCGATGCTGGATGCTTGTGGAGAATATTAAGTATTTTACTTTTTACTTCAAGTTAATTTTACTTATTTTAATGACAGTCGGAAGAGCAACTAGCGCTGTCCAATTACATATTCAAATTACGGAAAATGCTGATCAAATGTGTCAAAGTATGGCTGGGGCTTTTCAACTCGCAATCAACTTCGTCGAAATGTCCACTCCAGATCAAATTCATTTTTTCATTTTTTATTTTTTGTGAATTTTTAATGTATGTGAAGCGTTCGTCTGCAGGTTACACTACATTGTTTATTACAACGTGTACAGCAAAATGCGTTCAAATATCGTGACAGCAAGTCATATTTTAACATCTAACGATATTATAATTAAAATTTAAAATTCAGTGCAGGGGCCCATCCCCTGATGCAGCTTGGCGTGCATTAGTTCTTGTTGATTTAACTCCAGAAGAGCCAGGGCATACGTTAACACGGTACCAGATACCTAAAATGAATTCGTATGTTAAATGTGTTGCAATATAAAACAAATCCAGATGAATTATACGTATATGATAATACGCTTACCTGACCGAGAAAAGCTTTGTCAAGCGTCAGAAAACCAAATGCGGTGAATTTTGGTCGAGAATATTTAATGCAACGCATGAAGAGCTCGATCTATATATATAAAGACACAGATACTTAAATTCATTTGATCACTTGATTGCACATGTACAATCCGAGCCAGTAACCCTGCTACTGCCCTGCCGAATGTATTTATTTAGCAGATTTAAAAAATTAAAACTCACTTCAAGTAAACTGTCCTTCTCTAATTGAAGCGAGTACGAAGGTATCAGAATCAGGACTCGTTTCAAATTCATGATCTGTAAAGAAATGTGGTAGTTCTTTGCTATTAAAGTAAATAAAAATATTTCAAAAACTACAGAATAGCGCTACCCCTATAAGATGGCAAGAATCGGTACACGGGTGTTATCATGGTTCACCCCCTTACATGGGATTTTCCTCTTTGTTGCACAAAAACGCAATAGCAACTAAAACATTAGTATTTGCATTTAATAATTATCTCGGTGGTTCATGTAATGATGAAGTTGTAATTGCCAAATTTGATGAATAACAGCACGAATAACTGCTGTTAAAATTCATTTTTTTACATTAATTTTGCCAAGCATCGATTTTTTTTTAAATGTGCTTAATGCAACTTTGATATATATTTCTCTCAATTCGAATTGTTTTAGGTCACAGTGATGCCACCGCTTATACTTGAACGTTTCCCAAGTTAGTGATGATGTTTATTTAAGCAATCGGAGATGCATCGCAACAATTTCCAAAACCACAGTTTCAATGTCCCCACCTCTTGCATCACTGACTGTGCGGATAAGCAGACAGAAGATACTCTGAGCAAGCCGGCAATAAACACGGTGATCTTTAGCCCGTTGAGTCCTGGGTTCTCCAGGCTTTCCCTGACCATCAGATAGGCGGCGAATGTGAGCATGACAGGGTTCATGACCCCAGCGGTGAACAGAGGCCCTCCAAAGATTCTGTTGGTCTGAGCAAAAACGTCTATCAGCCTGAGATACACGTTGCGATACTTCTCCAGCTGGTCCCTCATTGGCGAGGCTTGTCCATCAGAGGGTCCTCCTTGGACAGCGTCGTGAATGTGCTCGGCCAGGAGTTTGATGCGAATGCCCAGGGCCCTGCAGATGCAAGTGAACAAGATCTCCGGCAGGATCTGGGACCCGTTGATGAAAATGGCATAGCAGAACATTCCGACCGGAAATCCGCTCCCGGAGAAGTCCCCGTAGACGATCTTGTTGATGGCCATGAAGACGACCGATCCCAGAAGGAATGAGAACAACCAAATGGTTATCCTGCTGGCTCGCCTCACGTAGGACCGAAATTCCTCATCGAAGCTGATGTCCAAGGCAGCATCAATGACCTGAAAGGTCTGGAAGTAGAGGGGCCAGAGGGGGGCCCTGGCGGTCATGGCCATCAGGTTGACCATGGCGAAAGTGGCGGAGATGACCACCGTGATGCCGCGAAGGATGGCCTCTGATTGATTCGGTATCAAGACGACGTATTGCCAAATGAGGTTGTAGAAATAGACGAGGATGCCCAGAAAAGTGACCAGCGAAAAGATACGCAGCCAAGAGGCCCAGCTGACTCTCAAGCCACTGACCACGCTGGTGGTTGGTGATGGCTTGACCGTCTCTGACACAGGAAAAAGGCCAACGACCAGCAGGAATGACTTCAGGCGCCCCAGAGCCAAGTAAACTTCGTCGTGACCTGAGCCATGCTCGGACCATGGCCCGCTTTGGACATCGTTTGGGCAAACCTTAGGTTTTGGCATTGGAGCGTGGGCAGTCTTGACCATGACGCTACAGGGATCGGTGATCACTGGGTCAATGTGAGTAACTGTGATGACGGCTGTATTTATGCATTATATCACGTGCTGCGAGTTTCGAAGTATAGTTTACTAATTTTGAGAGTCGGACAAGCAATAAGCGCTGTCCAATTATATTTGGAATTATTGCAAATGGACATCGGTTTGACAGATGCACGCAACCAAGCACATGTCCGGTGCACTTCAGCCAACCAGATGTTGGTAAATGGCTGAATTTTAATTTGTTGTTAAATTGCAGAGCCGCTGATTAAATGAATTCTTGTTGTGGAGTTGCAATTGTGGATTGGGGAGTCAGGGGCGTAAGAATGTTTGGACGCCTGTTAAAAAAATATTGGAAAAAGACGAAAGCATATTGCCAAAAAGTCATTTATTTGATCTGATATGTTTTTAGGATTCCCTAAAGTTTTTGAGCTTAAAAAGTTGAAACTTATAGATGTACATTTGTTGTATCTATATTATATATATATATATAAAGACAACCTGACTGACAGACAGTCATCGCACAGCCCGAACCGTAAGGGCTAGAACCTTAAATTTTGCATATACCTTCCTTGGGTGCCAAACCCACCATTTAAGAAAGGATTTTGTCGTAGTCCCCCTCGAAGGGGTTTTAAAAGAGGGGTAATTATATCTCCCAATCCGTTAGGGCCACAACCTTCACATTTTCCATGTGTTTTCGTTTGGTGCCAAAAACATTTCTAACAAAGTGTTTTTTCGTATTACCCACCCCCGCGAAGGGGTTAAAGAAGAGGGGTGGGTAAATACATCTCCCAAACCGTTAGGACTACAACCTTGAAATTTTTCTGGCATGTATCTTAGGTTTCAAGAACCTTGATAGCAAATTGTTTTCTTTCGTATTACCCCTACTAAGGGGTTAAACAGAAATCGATTCCCAAACAATGTATGTATCCCAGAATGAACTCTGAAACGGTCTCAAGCTGTATTACGACGAAACAGCATGTATACCCAACATCAAAACTTACTCGAATATTATTTTAGTGTTGATTTTTTAAAAATACGCGCCATTATTTGATCTGATTGGTTTACGCCTTTGCTACGGAAATCTCAAATACTAGCCAAGCAAATTGCTTGTGCGACTCTGTACTTTTTATACTTACGGCGCTCTTATTGCGCCCGGTAGCTGGTGCTGCCACCTGGTGTCGCCATCGTCAAAAATAGTGAAGTTGATTTCAAAATGGCTGCTGTTATGTTCGAAAGAGCTCAAGTGTTGGCAAATACAGATAAACCAGCGGCTGTGGATATTTTAAGTAAAATTGGTAAGTCTATGGTTTTATTAAGCAGATCGTGTGAAAGTTAGTGCCCTGATGATTCCGAGTTTTGTTCAAACAATGCCAATAATTAAAGCCGCGGAGGCGGCTTTGGCATGGCGTGGACGAGTCTATTTGTTCTATTTGGCTGAATCATTTCATTGGCAAATGTCATAATCTTGTTTTCAATTACACGTACCTCTACTGTCAGTAATTATCGATGTCTGAGGTTTATTGCGTCGTAACCTTTCTGATAAATTTAGGGGCCAAATAGGCACCTAGTTATTCGCGTACAATTAAAATGAAACTTACTAAAAATTGATAAGACGTGCGTCCATGGAGCATTGACACATGACGTCACACAAGGCCGGTCCCCCATACCTTTTAAAGGTATGGTGGGTGAATTGCATGGGTTTCAACATAAATAGTTTCAAAGGATCTTCTGCAAGAACATGCCAGAGGAGACGACAAGTGTTAACCATGCCTACCTCTCTCTCTCTCAACTAACTGATAACCTGCTTTCCCTGTTTTGCTATGCTGAAATAGACAAATCATGAAACTGGTCAAATTCTACATGTATATATTGACACTCATGGATTGAATGTGGCAAATCGAATACCTTTCCACTTTTGTAATTTCTCTCACTTAATTTTTAATGTTGACTGGCAATTTTGCTTTAGGCCCACTTGACGACTATAGGCTTTCTATAGCCGACTATACCGTGAATGACCTCGGCTAGTCTAGATATAAGCCCAGCACGTCATCTGCGCATGCTTTTGCGCATGATATTAACCTGGCTAGGCTAAGGTTAGGTTAGGCCATGACCTCAAATAAACGTAATAAACAAAGAAACTAAATTGCGAAGTCATTGGAAAATGGGCATATTTTTTCGCAATTCCGTATGGGGTCATAACATGTTAGGCCTGCATTTTTTTTTTCTAACAGCTGACTAAGTGCTTAAACTGCTGATTCATTCTAGTGCAACACATTCGCTGGCTTTCCACACTGTCATTTGCAAGTGTAATGTGACAGATGTTCACATATTTTTTGTGTATCATAACTGTCATATTCTTCATTGGGAATTGAAATATTGTAGACCTATGCGCATAACGCAGGATTCTCCTTAAAACTATTTGGAATAGTTGTCAAATTACTTATAGCTGAAGGGATCCCATTGCATTTTTGTGTTTTTAGTTTGATAGAAAGTTTTTGGTTGTTTAAAAATAATATGGCATGTATGTAAAATAGACGCTATTACTAAATCATTATCGGTGTAATGTATCCCTTTATTTAATGTGCTTTTTTGGAATCATTTCAGTGCACACCCCCGAAAATGAAGTCGACACCGAAGAAATCATCCGTGTCAAGGAGCAGAGTATTTTGGAGCTTGGGCAACTGTTAAGCAAAACTGGCAAGGCAGAAGGTAATGTTATGTTTCATGATATTATGTGAACAAATGATTACAAACCAATTGCAATGTTGTTAATCAAACGTGCTTTTTTTTAGAATTATGTCAGCTCATACGTTATACTCGGCCGTTTCTTGGCCTTGTCAGTAAAGCTAAAGCTGCAAAACTTGTTCGTTCCCTTGTGGATCTTTTCTTGGACATGGAGGCTGGTACTGGATTTGAGGTAATCACTCAAACGTTACAACAGCAAAAAGTTGTACGACACGTTGCAAATTCAAGGAAAGCAAAATCGTTTGTTTTATGAATCACGTTCATATCAGTGTCATTAATACCGGTAAATTCTGCCGATAAAATTGGGAAATATATTCTACTAATTCAAATCTAATGTGCAATATTCTTCTACTTAAAGGTGGACTTGTGCAAAGAATGTATTGATTGGGCAAAAAAAGAAAAGAGAACATTCTTACAACAGTCTTTGGAGGTAAGTGACAATCAGTACTGTAGCCTATTATCTGATCGATTATGTAGTAACTGTTTAAGAAATGTGTTGTAATGTGCTGTTTTAGGCTCGATTGGTTGCGCTTTACCATGACACTCAGAAATATACAGAGGCGTTGCAATTAGGTTGATATTATTGAATGGACAAACTTCTTGAAGCAATTTTTAACCAATTTGATCATGTAGAAAAAAAACTGATGCCAGTCTTTTTCAAATGTTTAGGCTCAGCTTTACTTGGGGAATTGAAGCACCTGGATAAAAATCTTTTAGTTGAAGTACTCTTACTAGAAAGCAAAACCTACCATGCTCTCAGTAATTTGCCTAAGGCAAGGTGCGTAATGAGCAAAAGTATTTTTAAATTGTTTTATATTTGACTTGCTTAATTTTTGTCCCTCTTTTCAATACACTAGGGTTGCCTTAACATCTGCGAGGACTACAGCAAACTCCATTTACTGCACGCCTAAATTACAGGCATCTCTAGACCTACAATCTGGTATTTATTAACTTATCCATACATTTAGTTGAAAGAAATAGGTGTTTTTGGTAATTCAAAGATGCTTTTATGGAGTTTTGTCTTTTTCTTTGTAGGAATTCTCCATGCTGCTGATGAAAGGGATTTTAAGACTGCATATTCTTATTTTTATGAGGCTTTTGAGGGCTATGATTTTATTGATAGTCCAAAGGCTCTGGTGACTCTCAAATACATGCTTTTGTCAAAGATCATGCTTAACGTGTAAGCATTCTCTTTATTCATATTTTTTTTAATGCCAACTTTACAAACAAATAAAAACGTGAAAATGTTCTGGATCTTAATAATGTACAGGCCCGAAGATGTTCATTCAATCATAAGTGGAAAGTTGGCACTTCGATATGCTGGACCAGAAATAGATGCGATGAAAAGTATAGCTCAGGCCAGTAGCAAAAGATCTTTAGCTGAATTTCAACAGGTGAGCTTGCTGTTAACGAACTTCATTTTTTTTAAATTGCTTATGCATGTATTGATGGAACCTGTTGCCTTATTTGGTTGAACTTTGTCGTTTTATTTAATTATTTTTATATTTTTATTTAATTAATCAGACTCTCAAAGATTACAAGAAAGAGCTGCTGGAAGATCCAATTATTCGAGCCCATTTGGATACCTTATATGATAACATGCTAGAACAGAATTTGTGCAGAATTATTGAGCCTTATTCTCGAGTACAGGTAATATATTTTATTTACTGCTTACATTTTTTATGGGTTTCTATTTCGATTTAACTTTTTCTTTACTTTTTTTTAAGGTTGAGCACATTGCAACAAGCATAAAACTACACATGGTAAGAATTTGTTAAACTGAAAATATAATACATCTGTACATATGCATTTCAGTTCTTGTTTGTTCTTTTAGGATCAAGTTGAAAAGAAACTTTCTCAAATGATTCTGGATAAAAAGTTTAATGGTGGGTACTGGTATATTTTTGTGTTATTTCTTCATGTCTTATGTGCCGTCCCTATGCCCTCAAATAGTTAGAAAAATCTTTATAGTTACTGATTTTATTGTCTAAATCATCTCTCAGGCATTTTGGATCAAGGTGAAGGTGTATTGATCGTTTTTGAAGATACTATCGTGGACAAAACATATGAATCTGCTCTAGAAACCATTCAGAACATGGGGAAAGTAGTTGATTCTTTATACCATAAAGCAAAACAGTTGTCTTAAAGAGTGCGCTAGGTAATATTTTGATTTTTTTTTTCCTGAATGAAATTTAACTTGCATTTTGCATTCGAATAAATTGTAACGACCAGAGACGTGAGTGTTTGTTCTAGTAAATTTTGCATTATTCTCGTATTGAATGCACAAATAAAAGTTTAATTGAAATGAATTCAGTTTCTGTTCGTATGTCCAAACATTGTTTTTTTTTAGTAAATAAATGATATCGTCCTCGACACAATCTTGAATTTGTATTGGGAGTGTGCAGCGAAAGGGTCGCCATCTAGTGGCAGTCGAGTAAGCTTCCATGAAAGTAGGATAATTTCATCAAATAACATGGCGAAGTTGGATAAAATCAGGCTTGTGGCCCAAAAATAAATACTGAATGCTTTAAATACCAACAATGAGTATTATTGGGTACCACAGTTAGTCAAAACCCCAAAAATAAAAATTAGCTCGCATTTATGAGCTTATTTGGGGAAAATGAAAAACTTCCCATTGCATTTGAGGCAATCCTACTCTCGCGGCCATGAATGTGGCTGACTGCAGCGCCACCAGTGGCGTTGCACACTCCCAATTATCAATGGATTCTCAGATGGAATGAAATGTATAGTTAGGAAAATCCCATGCCCTACATGGTTAGATTAATACTCTCGTCTCAAGCGCTACAGCGCTTCATCTTTTCGATTTCACTTCCGGTGTTCGCGTTGTTTGTGATTTTCTTTGGTATAAAATTTGTGAAAATTCTTCAGTTTGGTAAGGATTTCCTCATTGCAGTTGCACAAAATTCGGGTTTTCTTGTTTTTTTTAGGCTATTCTTTATACTTTGCTTACATTAGTACACGTGTACATGTTCTAAAAATCCCGCATTTTTCAAAGAATCTCGATACCAGACGCCCTGCATGCAATCTCTGGTTCACGCTGTTGTGTGGTTATGTCGTCAATAAAGTTTTATTGATTGTTCGATTTTGACATCCAAATAACATTACTATAACATTCCTATATTGTGTTATATTTGGTAGAAGACAGTGTTTTTCTGGGCTCATTATTGGCATCGTGCGTGATTCTTCTATGTTGACTTTCATGCATGATATTCATGACCCTAAAACTGAAGAAATAAAAGAGATAATAACAATCCATACAACCAACTAGTAGCCTGCTAATGGACTGAATGGATTTGCATAAACTGTGTTCTATGAGCAACACTAGATGTACGGTATATATCAGATCATGACAAAATCCTTCCAAAGTGCACGTTGCACTGTACACCTGTAATTGTAGCCCTTTAAACTTTACATCGGCTATTACAAATGCCCAATGTTATTTTAAATAATTAACAGCGCCTTTGTTACAACTCCTTTGAAATTTTTTATAGGTAGCCAAGTTACAGTTGTAAAAATAATCGACGAAATGGATCGAGGCACCAATGTACTTATTCAACAAATAGAAGAGGGCAGTTTAGAGTTCTTGATTGACAGCAGTTCTCTTGAGCAAAGTCACAAATCACACATGACCATGGATACAATCCAGATTGACATGCCTGATAAAAGCGATGGTACTTTGACAAAGGTGCCAGTTCTCTTGCAAATGCCAGAAGAATTAAGGACATTTGGAGGCAGGTTTAGAATAATTACAAAATATGGTTATTGCCTCCTCACAGATGCAAAATCTCTTTGTTAAAGTTTATGAAATTCTAATCTGGATACTGGTACCATTTCATAATTTAGATTCAAGAGATTTAGGCTCACTTGAGGACAATATTGATTTGGCCAAATTTGACCAATTAAATGCTGACGGGATTTCTGTATTACCAGCGTCTTTGTTGGACAAGATAAACCTGGAAGATTTTGTAGATGTCGTGACTACGTATCAGTGCAAGTTTTGTCGCTTCACCTGTGCTTGGAAAAGTGGCTTAATGAGCCACATCCGCAATGCCCACATCGCAGTTAGTATGATCCATTCTTCTCAAATGTGCCAAATCAATGAGGATGCAATTGAGGAAGATATTTTAGTGAATACCATAATAATTTCAGTCAACGTTTTTCCAGTCAAAGCCTGCTGTGACAAGTTCAAACATTACAAGCAATACTTCAAAGTTACTATCACTGTCGACTGCCTCTGAAGTTTCGTCAACATTTTGCCAAAATGAAAATCTCTCGACAATGCCAACTGTTCCAGAAACACTTCAAACACGGCGAGCAATTGATGCAGCAATCATGGCAACATTTGAGGAATCCGATTCAACAAATATGTCACAGGCTGCTGAATGTCAAGGGGACGTTGAAGAAGCCAAAGTACA
This sequence comes from Cylindroiulus punctatus, assembly GCA_034695085.1. NCBI lineage: Eukaryota > Metazoa > Arthropoda > Diplopoda > Julida > Julidae > Cylindroiulus > Cylindroiulus punctatus. The sequence continues at coordinate 14,491 of JAQFYZ010000752.1, read as the reverse complement.
GCCAATACAAGAAAAGCAAATTTTTCTGTGTGGTTCATGCCACCAAGGTTTTGATAGTTTGGATGTTTGCAAAAAGCACATGGTAATGGTAAGTAAGACAAATTAAGTATTCGTGTTGTCGGTTTACGAAACATCAATGGACGAGACAGTTAAATTACTACTCCTTGAATATTGGTATATTAGGACCATCAGGTGCAATTGGAAACTGAAGACGGTGGAAATAAAATCATCAAAAGAAAATCGGTAAAGCCAAAAAAGAAGCGGCAACGCATGGAGCTAGAAAGAGAAATGAAGGATAAACTGATGAAGAGTATTAATACAAAAGAAACAGTTGAAAGGGAAACACTTAGTAAACGAAAGGTAAGAGCTTTTCACACTTCCATTGAAACAATACATTTTACTACATTTGAATTTTTTGGAATTGCTCGATTTATAGAATACAACAGTTTTAATTCATGCAGAAACTTTGCTAAAACATGCCTTGGAATTTAGGTTCGCCCACCGAAGGCACTGACAGAAGATTATTATTTGTCATCAAGAAAGCGGAAATATAGTCGTCGTCAAACTTCACAGGACAAGTCATTTAGGTAACAGTTCGGTCTATAACAGTGTCCAGCTATAAACTTTGATAGGCGAGACAACGACGTTCTATATTTCAGATGTGAATTGAAGAGCTGTAATGCTCATTTTCGCTCTGAGGAAAATCTGCAATACCACATGCGATGCCATAAGAAAGGAGAGCGGATTTTTGAGTGTGTGGAATGCATGGAAAAAGCTGAACATTGGCGCATAATGACCATGCACCTGTGGAAAGAACATCAAATGGATTTGGACCTTTATTCGTGTTTAGTCTGCGGTTATCGTACATTCAGTTCTTTAAAGCTAGAAAACCATCGTCGTATCCACAGCGAGGAGCGGCTGTTCGTGTGCAATGTGTGTAGAAAAGGGTTTAAACAGATGAGCCAATTGAGGAATCATCAAGTGGTTCATGTGGATCGCAAGAATATGACAGAGAAGCGATGGTTTAGTGAACAGAAATGTGACACCTGCAATCGAAACTTCTCTGATTCCAAATGCTTAAGGAAACACATGCAGGCTGTGCACAATAAGGTCTGGTACAATTAGAAGAAAACATTTTAGGCCAGTAACTAGTATGTGTATTTTTGTAACACAGTACATTTTGTAATTCCATTCAGGTGAAGCCATACACTTGTACGTTCTGTGGACACACGTCAGCGCGCAAGGCTATGCTTCAGTTGCACATGCGATGTCACACAGGTAAACATATGTAGACTTTGTCAATGCAGACCTGTTGAGATATTGTATTTCATCTGCAAAATTTAAAATCAAATGAACTGCTACCTCAAATGTGTAGAAGTCTCTCAAATTATTTGAGAGTGAACTTTGTCATTCCCTGTACTCAAATGCTGAATTGACTCAATTCTAGGAGAAAAGCCATTTGTGTGCGACATGTGCGAATATCGAACTGGCGATCACAACTCTCTCCGCCGTCACAAGATGCGGCATTCTGGAGATAAGCCATACAAGTGTCGCCATTGCAACTACGCATGCATCCAAGCTATATCGTACAAGACTCACATGAAAAACAAACACCCAAACAGCACTGAAGGGCTTTTCTGCTGCACCCTTTGCAATTTCAGGTCTGTAAGTGAAGACAATTATGTCAATCACATGTCGGACCATAAACGAGGTGTGATTCCCGTTAAGGCGACAGAAGTCACCCCAGTAACTGAGTCGGAGGAGACACTGAACCAGCAGGAAGTTGTGACGTTAAATGGAATTTCCAACATGGCTCAGTTAGAAAGTATACTGCCAGGAAATCTCTCTACAGCACAACTGATTTGCAACTGCATAAATGCTTTGTCACAACAAAATCAACAGGCTTGCGATTTGCCACCAGGGGTGTCATCCACCACAGTTAACGGTGTGCAGATGATAGCCATCCAAGTGCCCAATGAGCAAGGTGGCACTGGTGAGGCAGACCACATTTACTTGACCCTTCAACAACAACCTACCAACGACAGTGAAGTCGTTGAAGGCGTTAGTGCCGAATTAGATGCATCTGCTGAGGCAAGTAATCAATTGACTTTGGAGTCCGAGCAAGCACAGGCTTTGTTGGATAGCTTAGGGAGAGTGGAATTTGCCAATTAATGTGGCGAATTTACGTGAATTTCTTTATCCCTGTAAATTTGATTTGAATGCTTAGACTGCTTTATCGAGGAAGGAAATATGAAGTTTTATCAGAATTATTTTCTATAAACAAATGTGTATGAACAAATGAAGACGTGATTTGAGTTTTATAGCAAAATTTCTAAACCTCACTCATGAGTTTGCAAACACAGTTCTGAATAAAAATTTATCATAATAGCCATAGATTTTTGACCATATTTTTACAAACTCCAATCATTGGAAAACCAATTTTGGAAAATACTTGCATATACTAGTCAAATTTGAATACATCTTGCAAGGTTCATGGGCATGACACAATACGTTTCCATATGCTAGTTTCAATTTTTTATTAGAATGGTCCATTGCATGAAACGTTAGGAACTACATGAATAATTTTTGTTGTTGCGCTTCTTCACCATGGCCTTATTCTTCCTTGTGTTGCATGAGTCAAAATCCAGCTGCTTCTCACATGAGGCATAATTTGTCTTTGCTTGTGACGCGGGTGCGTTTTACAGAGTATCATCTTCTGGCCTTTGATGACTGTAATATAGCAATCCTTGCAGCGCTTACGCAGTTCCATTTTCATCTTAAATGTGCGCACATGCTGCACGATTCCTGGCGAGGTAACTTCCAAGAGACTGTGAGGACGCATTGATGGCGAATCTAAACAGCATGGGGCATGTTCAGTACTCCGGAATCCTTGTTGTAAGATGTGGATTCCTCGGGTTGGAATTAGACCACGCAGACCATCGATCGTTTCTATAACTTTCATTGCGCATAGGCTGGAAGGATCCTTGTGTGCGCCATTGGAGATTTGGCTGTTGATGACTCGAGAACACCATTTACTTAATTGAGACCTCCCATTCGTCAAACTGGTTTTCATCATTGAGATCATCTTGGATTCTGAGAATGGAAGTAGCAAGTTTATACTGTAGTAGGCCTACCACTTTTTCAAACATTAATACGATTTTATCAAAGACAAACATGTACTCGTATGCCATAGCCCTTATACGCTCATATCTGCAATTTTGTTGGTCGTTATATATTGGCCTAGGTTCATTGTCAAACATAATTATTATGATAAATGCAAAGATACATGAAAGATACTCACAGTTTTACTCGTGTGTAAACTTTTCGCCACCACTGCTTGTAGATGGCGCCACGTAACGTCCATCAAAATGGCGTTAAATTTAAAAAATGTTCTGAGTCTGGAACACGACATGGACATACAGTATGTGCGTCTACGGTTTATCGAATCGACTTTCTTCAATTACTGACAAAGTGATAATAGAAGACGGAAATACGCACGGGACAATATAAAGTAAGTTACAAGATATAACTACTCGAACTGGAACACCATATAAATTGGTATTCAAATGGATGTATAGGTGCGGCCTAACTTACACCTGTACATCAATTTCAATACGAATTTACATATATATGCATATGGTGTTCTAGTTGGACCAATAGTGCATCCATGTTGTCTGCTTATAATATCGATGGTCTAGTGGCAATTCCACGTATCATCTTTTTTGAAAAAAATGGAACTGTTACATCATTCCATTCGGGGTCTACCACCGCATGTGTTGGTGTAATAAGAATTAGCATATGAGCCAATAGAAACCATCATTTCGAGGTGGCCACTTGAGCGCTGCCCATTGAGCACCGTGCAATATTAATGTCGTTTTTCCTCCTTGTTGTAAAAATGCGATTTTGTTGTTGGCTGGAATTGCCACTAGGCCATCCATACATGCAATTTACTGTAGCTATGCCCCAAGCTGATACAGGGCGGGAGTGAGTCTCGACTTCATTCGCACTTGATGGTTTGTGATGATTTATGTACTGAGGTGCAACTTATAAAGTCATGAGTACATTCCTAATGCAGTGGTACATGTATGTCCGTTTTCGAGAAACAGAAATTATTCGCTCAAGCCTGAGAGAATGATTCACATTGACGATCCGAGGATTGAGAAAATAAAATTTCTAACATACAGTATGTCATATTGGATACAATCAACATTGTTTTTCTGGAAAAAAAACATGTTTGCCTAACCTTATGGGGAGAACCCCTTTGCGCTGGCTAAAATTCTACAGATTTCCATATACATGTAGTTTGCAATTTATTGGTTCACAACTGCAGGTAATGTTCAAATCTAAACGAGTTAAGGCAAGTGCAAAACATTAAAATGCTATTTTCTACTGTAATTGAGGACGGCCAAACTCGTCTTTGGGTGGAGGATGCAACACCCATAGAGATTTTCGGTGTGGTTCAAAAGGCTTTTGCCTATGACGAGGATGAGTTTTGCAGAGTATCTGGAGCTCTCCTCTGATGCTTGTTAGATAGCAATCTTTGCAAGGTTTGTACCGTTCCTTCTTCATCGTGCGCACCAACTGCATAGTACCCTTTGGGATAATGTCCAAGAGACTGCGCGGGTGCATTGATGGTGAATTCAAGCTAGTGTGGGCCTGGCCAGGAAATTCTTGTTGTAAAACGTGGAATCCTCGGACTGGAATTATGGTCGAACCACCCCTGATCGTGCAGTCCATTTCCTTCAATTTCACCACTTGCACATTGCTAGACTGCAGAGTAGAAAAGCTGGAGATTTGGTGGCTAACGACTTTGGAGTACAGTGAACTTAGAGATGTGAATTGCGACCTCCAGTTTGTTATACATGATTTCATCGGTGACAGCATCTTAGCTGGAAGTAAAGAGGCACGGTTTACCTACAGTATACATTGAAAATCCTAGCCTTATGCATGCATGTAACCTCTATCCATTTATATGTACAGTCGGCTCTCGCTATAACAAACGTCAAGGGGATAGGAGCAATACACTGAGAGGTCTGTTTTACACGTTTTTTTTCACTCCTAGGCAGCTTTCATGGCTTTTCCTGACACCTAGCAGTACAACAACATTTTCAAGTTAATCGGACAGTTAATAGAAAAAATCAATCAACGCCGACTGGCACAAAGGACAAAAGTAATTTTCACTGATAAAATCGTCCAAATCCATTATGTTTTTCAACGCGGCGTCCCCATCCTCGAAGGACATGACGAAATTACGCAAAACGGACAGTGCTTCGGAAGCCGCTTTCGAAGTTGGAACCAAAAGTTGTTGCTCGAGTTCTTCTTCCTCATCATTAGAAGAAGCTTCTTCTCCCACACTGCTTCCTTGGTTGAAGCGACTTTTCACTAAAGCGACAATATCACCTTCAGTGGGCATGGCTGAGGTCACAATGTCATCATCCACTGCAGCATAATCTTCGAATGTGGTTGCGCCAGCAATTCCGCTTTCCATCAGCTGGTCCCAGACGTCAGAATTCTGGCTTTTTTCGTCCTGCGCATGCTCTTCTGGTTGATCGTCTTTCTTGAAACCTGCTTTCTTGAAGCAGTTTTTGATGGTTGCTTCCGTAACTCTATCCCAGGCCCTGCGAACAATGTATAAACAATCCAAAAGATTGAACTGGAACTCCAGGCCGTCGTCAATGACACGCAGGTATTGCTGCAATAGGAAACGACGATATGCCACTTTGAAGTTTTGTATCACTCCTTGGTCCATGGGTTGCGTTTTTGAAGTCATATTTTGTGGCAGGAAGACGACACGAACATTCTCCAACCCTTTTACTTCAGGATGAGCTGAACAATTATCCACTACGAACAGCACCTTCCGTTTTTGACTTTGGAATTTTCGATCCATGAACTTCAAGTAAGACTCCCACTCAGCGATGACCATCCAGGCTTTCTTGTTGGCTGCATATTTCACAGGGAGCGACTTTATGTTCTTGAAGCATCGAGGATTTGTCGATTTGCCAATAGCCAATACGGGCAACTTTTCGTTTCCAGCCATGTTGGCCCCGAGAAGCAAAGTGATCCGTTCCATGCTTCTTTTTCCACCACTGCATGGATCATTTTCGAATGCCAGCATCTGATCCGGAAGCAGGCGCCAAAGTAAGCCAGTTTCGTCCAGATTGAAGATGTCCTCTTTTTTGAAGTCGGCCATCAACGCAGGGAGTCGAGTCTGAGTCCAGTCGCTAATTTGCTCCTCAGTAACGCTTCCGGATTCTCTAACGTCAGCTTTGAACACCAAAGAATGACGAGACTTGAAATTAGAGAGCCAACCATGGCTAGCGGCGAATCCAGTTATACCAATTACTTCAGCGAATTGCTTGGCTTTCTCCATCAAAACTGGACCAGACACGGGGAGATTTTTGGCTCTGGCCATTTTGAGCCACTCAGTGCAGGCCATTTCCACTTCAGGGAACTTGGAAGCTCGAAATCTCTTCACGTCGCGGCCAGCTTCCGATTCTTCATACTTTTCCCGATCCTTGTAAATTCTACTGATGGTTGATTTTGAAAAGTTGAACTGTTTTCTGATCTCGTTATAGCCACGCCCTTTCTTCACCTCCGCAATGACTTGGAGCTTCGTCTTCAGATCAATCGATTTGCGCTTCGCAGACATATTTGCCAAATGCTGGAGATCTAGAGTATATGAACCGCCGAATGAAACAGTCTCAATGCATGAATTGAGCTTGTCAACACTATAAAGCTGCGGATTTTTTTTGCAATGCCATAAAAGGATGCTCTTTGTCTCTGACCTACATGTACATGTGCGACATCGAATTGTTGTTCGCGATAAACAGTAATTTAGTATTGCGGGATATTGAAGGGATCAGCCAAACCGTTCGTTACACCAGGGCCTCCTCTAATACATGTACATGTACGTGTCACAGGAGGCCCTGGTTATACTGACAGGCATTTTGGCCAGGACCAGCTACTGTTCGTTATATCGAGAGCCAACTGTAGGCCTACATGTATATGGATAGGGGTTATGGCTATAGCTTGTGAGCTCAATTTATAAAAGACTGATATGCGTTTTTTGAATAAGACATTTACGTGATGTTAGGAACTTGCTTACTGATAATTAAAATGTGATAAGGACATTATAAACACTCACAGTTTTGACCAAAGTGTCCTCGAAAGAATCACTCGATCTCGATTATGAAAAATCAGGATTGATCGATCACTGCTGCCTCTAGGTGGCGCCACATAACCATCAAAAGAAGTCATCAAAATGGCGTCCTTGATGAGAGGAAATATTCTGAGATCTTTAAATTCCGCGAAGAAATCTGGTGCTTTATGTCTATCTAGTCAGTTTTCTTCAATTCCTAATGAAGTGAAAATAGAAGACAAGGAAACGCATACGGGACAGGTAAGCTCATGATTCTCATTTTTGTTATTATGTTTGCTATTACCGTATACTCATAGCAGCAATACTGCAGAGTAAATATAAATTCAAGTGTCTAACTTACACTTGTCTTTGTTTTCAGAAATGGGACGAAAAGGACTACAGACTTGCTCGATTTACCGATAGACCTAAACAGGTGATATTTAAATTTTGGTTTGGGGAAGTTCCTGATGATAATATTATAAATAAATGTGTGAAACGTATATTGTATTAGTAGCCTATATCCGATATCAACACAAGCTGTTACCGAGTGCACGTTTATATATAGTACAGGCCAGGGGTACCCACATATACATGTAGTATAAGCCTGACAAGCATATACATGTATGACGATTGAAAGTGTTGGCATCAATGGCATGAATGTTTCAGAAATTCTAGTTTTAGTTGTAATAGTTTCTTTTTCTGTATAAAACTTTAAAAGTTATGCTTATCTAAATAGTTGTAATTCCCAAGGATACAACATACTTAGTTAGGCATAACTTGTAAAGTTTTATTCAGAAACTGAAACTATTAGAACAGAAACTAGAATTTCTGAAACATTCATGCCAACACTTTCAATCGTCATATTATCATATTATACTGCATGTGGGTACCCCTGGCCTGTACTGTATAAACGTGCACTCGGTAACAGCTTGCGTTGATATCGGATGGATATACTATACTTTTCACACATTTATTATCATTTGACATTGGCTAATACAGCTGCCTATTTGACAGATCAACGAACGGTTTGCCATTAACTTAATAGCTGAAGTTCCTCCTCAAGCAGTGCATGCAAGAGCTACTTACTGCGATGGGGGTGGAGGACCATTAGGACACCCCAAAGTGTACATCAATTTGGTAAGTTCTGATTACATCTTGATGTGATTCTATATGTATTGGCATTTATCATTGATGTGCGTTATGGAGTAGTTCCAATATGTTTTTGTTTGTAAAGGATCAGCCAGGAAACCATACATGTGGCTACTGTGGATTGCGCTTTTTTCAGGAAACTGGACACCACTGAATCGATTGGTATTTGATCTGAAAGAGATCACAATTAGATGAGTAAAACGTACAGTTTGAATTGTAAAAACACTAGGATATAGTGATACATGTATAAATATATTAAACAGAAGATGAAATGCATTTTACACCATGACTATTTGTTGACGCAACTTTAAAACTACAGTGACCACAACTGGCAGTACAAAAATACCACAAATACAACTCAAATGTTTATTAGTAAATGCAATTACAAAATGTAAAATATGGAAAAATGTCAACTAAATAGATAATTGAACGTGTTTAAATCTTTCCCAGTTGATACCACTTTCTGCACAAAATAGACCACACTGTTCAAAGTGTTTTATCTTCTTCCTCGATATTCTTGCACTGCGTAGTAGGCATCAGCTGCATGAACAAGTGCAACGACAAAACCAAAACTCTAAAATAAAATAGGCATTTTATTGTATAGTATAATGTAGTCCAGAGGAAGTTATTCAAAAATTGGTGGAAGTACGTACAGCAGCTGCAGTCATTGCGGGATATGCTTGAAAAAATGGCGTGATAATGTACAAGGGCCACAGCAACAAAGATGTCATTACCAGCAGATAGGATGCTGCACCCAGGTATAACCACGCAGCAACTACGTTGAACACAATCTCCTATATTGCATTTAATAATAAAGGCGAAGTATTGCTTTAGATGGTCAATTTTGACGATCACTCCTCATGAGGAGTGGTTATAGTCATATAACGAAGAGCTGATTCTCGCCTTTAATTAAGGTAAATCATTGAGAAATGTGCCGTTTGAAGATTCAAATTTTGTATTTACATTTAGGTAATAAAATCTATGAACAATATATATGAGGATGTATCATACCGTTGAAAGTTGATTTGTTTTCTATAGTATCATTACACATTATATGTTACAAGTTGTGTCGCAATGTACACGTGTTTGTTAACAAAGTGACTAACATTTTGTCATTTCCAATAACGAAATACTTTTATAATCGTTGAGTGGTAGTAAGATTCTTCAATCTTAAACTCGCATTTTTAAATAAATCTATTGAAGAAATTTATTTTTCTGTGTGCATTTTTCGATATAGAGATTGATTGAAATCAAATTATTTGCCAAAAGTACTGATCATACTTACAAAAACTGATTTTTTGATGGCTGTGAACGTTCCCTCTGATATGATGTAGGAGAACAGCAACAGACACGTTGTGAGAAGGCATGCTGATGCATTTGTCAGAAATACGGTGTAAGCATTGCCCAAGAGAAGAGCGACTCCAGTTCCATAATTGATCAGCAAACTTTGGCAAATTCCACCTAAAATCTTTTTTTTAAAAAATGGTGAGATCCATCACCAATCATATATCGGTTTGTTTTTTTACAAGATTCTCATTTGTAATCACCGTGCCTGACAATGTTGTTTTCTTTGGAAAGTTTTGTCGTTAAAAGTGTGTGCCACATCAAAGGATGAAATTTCACTTACTGCTTCCAAAACTTTGAAAATTCCTCGCTTTGTTGTAAGAAATCTTGTATGCAGACAACAGCAAGTCCTTGAGCCAGCATGTGATGATGCAGAAGACATGGGCATGTCTCGGATTATTCTGTTGACCATGTTGTTACTTCAACACGTTTTCTAATCGTCTAATCGTTCTAATTGTCTTCGTTGAATTTTCCAAAATTATACTTATGTAGGTGATTTCAATTTCTGGTTAGTTGCAAGAATCTGTAGCAAATCAGTCCAACAATGATTTTGTGCATTGAGTTCAGGCGGCTCCAGCTGGTAAAAAATAATTCTTATTAATTCTGAGTTTCTGCCTCCTTGTCATATGCATGACCCACCCATTAGGATAGTTTTGTTCTACTCCCTCCTTAGGTGCTAGTGTTCCTCGTGATTGCTACCCTGTGGCAATACAGTAAACGCTACAGCTTCCTTTGGTTTCCCTTTCAACCCCATGCAAAGGTGAACGCCCCACACATGTTTTCTTCTGCATCTTGAAGATCTAAATTTAGAGAGAAAGAATGCTGTGATTATTTTTAGATTCTGGGATTGTGCCTTAGTCAGAGACAATTAGACATTTGTGCAAAATAATTTAAATTTCTTGGTTGACAGTGCTTTTGCTATAACCTACAGCTTATAATTTTAAGTTCTTTATCAAATTCAGTTTGCATCAGATTGTTGCTCGATCTATTGGTTTTCCCCGAGTTGGGTTTTCCTGATGATAATAGCAAAACAAGCAATCAATTAATTGTTGGAATCGACAAGCATTGAATCGAACTGAAGTTAATTTTCAGAGCTGAGAACAGCATGGGACTCCAAAAAGATCAAAACATATTTCCTGCAGATAAAATTCAAATTTATTTAGTAATATTTGGCCGAAAGTTCATACGTGTTCAGGTGTATTTTTCTAGATGTCTAGTCATATCGATGTAACTTACTATCATTGCATACAATAGGAGCCAATTTTAAAATCCCAAGTTTCTTTTTCGAAGAGATACTGTAAAACGATTTCCGGCTGGCTTCACCTCATAACACTGCTTTTTCATTTTTGCCATGTCTTTTTGTATTTAGTAGTAACAAAAAAATCATTAGAAACAAATTTTTAGAAAAGGTAATGAAAGTTTATCTGCAGTATTTGTACTGTATTTTCGATTTAATAACTACGTCAACGCTTGTTTATTAGAATGAATCATTTTTGCTGATAATGTACAGATAATGTTGTTTACCTGTGTTTATGGTTTAACGGGCTTTCTGATAAGCAGTTATTATAATATAAGTTAATATAAATTTATGAACGCCCTGAGTATGTAAAAAATTTGATAAAAATGATGGATTTCAAACAGATTTTTATAAAACAGCAATGGTGACATCATCATTCTGACTCCACCACCCATCAAAAAATATTTCTTTTAAAATGCAAATAAATTTAATTATTTTGCCATAAACTGCAAAAAGTTCAATTATTAGCAAAATCAATGCAATATCTTTCTGCCATTATTCGTAATCACTTGGTTTATCCCCACTTTGCCCCTTCGCTTCCCCTAGGATGATGAGATATAATCTTAGGGTACTACTTAAACGTCCCCTGAGAATTGATTTACATAGTTTATATACATGTTTATGGAAAAATAGTTAAAATCAACGCCTATCAAACTACGATAAAAACAAAAATGGAGAAGAATAGTTTTTATAAATTTCTTTCACATGGGTTACAACGGTTACAAATTTACAATCTTATATAGGGCAAAGTACTTCAAAGAAATGAGGAAGAACAGTATAAATTTAATTATATTATTTATTATAATTAAATTATAAATAGAAATTTCTCTCGCATGCACAGTAAACTATCTTATTTATGGCAAACGTATTTTTTGTAATTTTAACGTTTCAGGTATCGAACCTCGACGGTTTGTCATTTTCCCAATTCACTGACTAAACACTGAATCGCAATTTTTATTTGATAAACAGACCGAAGTCCGTCTGTGCCAAATATAATCCGATGAATGAAGGATGCATGCAGTGCCCGTCGTGGGAATTGCAATTGAATTACATGTGTTCCGATAAAAGAGGTTTTTTTCCTCGCTCCATATAGTTGAGTATTCAGTGCTGCGCTGGGCTCATTTGTGTTCAATGTGCACGACAGGCAGGAGCTTCCCAGTCAGTGCTGAACAAACCTCATATAATATGTGTGCTTCAAAGTGAACATCGAGGATTTATACAATGTACCCAAGTGAACACGTTTATCATTGGAATACTGCTGACAGCGTGCAAAAAATCACGCTTATTTTCACTAAAAAACGCTTTTATGGACATCATGACAGACTGGGAACCAAACTTTGCCTGAGTGAGTTCATTTTCAGCAGAATTTGATAGTGTTTAAAATTAGCACGTTATCAAGCGTTTTTGCACCACGGTTCACAATGAATTGAAAACAAAAATTGAGTTGGGCGCAGCATCCGCCATTTTGACTAACCATGTCAAAGGTGCACGATGTTCTTCCATCATTAACATGAATGCAGAATATGCTCACTTGCTGACTTCACTTACATTAATTTGAGTAAGTCATGCACGTAAACATGCCTTACCTAGACTCGACGTCAGGTTTACTCGAGCCAAGTTGGGTAAGACAGGTTTACACGTGACGTACTTAGATAAACGTAACTAATCGTGTACGTGTAGTCTTACTGTATGTTAATCGGTATGCCATGCACATTTTATAGAAGAAGGTGTGCAGTATTTTCAAGATTGTCATGAGAAATCGGTTTCAACAACCTGATTTGAATAAAACATTCCTATGCTAAACGTTACTAGAGTGCTCCCCTGCTAATAACCTGTTACATGTACCAAATTCTGTGACGAAAAGTGCATTTTTCCCTTTAAAATAACTTCAAGCACGGCTCCTCAAGGCGTGTCTCCATCTCCTCCATAGTGGTACAAGTTTAGTTCACAACCACATTTTATAACCTGTTAGAAACTGGAAAAACTGCCAAGTGTTTTGGTTTTTGGCTACCCTTGGTGGGCCAAGGAATGTAAACAGAGGTGTATTTTCAAACGCCTTCGTTTGCATGGATATCCGTAGGGTGTCATATTCGGTTCTTGTTGTCACCTCTGGAATCTGGAACATTGCTAATCTCGTCAAGGTCAAAATGGTTGCGCAGCCCAATGATGGTCAATGCATAGAAGCCTTACTTTCTGATTTCTGTTTCCGATTGTTATGCACAGTCAGCAACAGTTTTCTTTTCTTTTTTATTTTTTGGAGGCAATTTGAAGTTATTTTCAAATACATGATGTGTGTGGGGGGATGGGTGGGTCGGTCCTCAATGGAAATATGGACACTAAGCCAAAGTGTAAACCTAGCACCGTAGAAATTGAAAGAATAGCAACAGCAGCATTAAAAAACAACCCCATGAATCACTTAACAGTAGGTATTTTTTACCTGGACAATGGACGGAATGTCGCTTTGTTGTTTAGCATCCTTAGTGGATTTAGGAAGAAGGGCAGTTGTAGCTTGGGGCCATAGGTCAGGGGAGTAGGTGGTACAGAGTACCTTTCATGGTATCCCTGCAACAGCATGTCTGGCACAAATACCAGCCTGCCCTTGATGTACCTGCGAAGCTTTTCGGTTTAATTTATGGCCACTTATTAGCTAGCAAACTGTCAGAAACTGCTAATGACAGAGGCTTATTTTTATCAGAGTGAAAACCACTGATATTGAGTTTGTCGGGCACATGCTCGGTTAACTGTGTCAAACGGAAATTAAAGCCATTACTGGCTGTTCATGCCAGCTAAATCATCTCAAATGTACGGCATGCACTGAATATGCATACATCTTAGCAAACACAAACTTCATTCTTCATTGTCTAGGAGGGTGTAACAAGAGGCTGTCCTCATGCCCTGCTGCTGTTCGCTCCGCCATTGACACAATGAGAAAGTGGGCTTCTCCTAATGACTCGAAGGCTGGCTTCTAAAGAAATTCGGTTTTCGGTTAATTTAGGTACAAAAACACTAAAACGCACGAAATGATAAATTGCAACAGCAAGTATACATGTACATGTAGGTGTCCCGATTGACTGAAATCAAATGTTGTGTTTGTTTTTAACAAAACAATTTTTCACATTTTTGACTTGAAATTGTTTGTTTGAATGGTGTTTGACAGGCACACAACAGCATGCCGGATAAACGAAATTAATCAATATATAAGGTACAGGTATTTCTGGCATCCCTTATTCTACCAAAGTCAACACTTAGCCAACCAAAATACATGCAAGGGTCAACAAACTTAAGATGATCGAGAACATACTGCATCCTCACCACCATAGTCTGCATTTTAAGGATACCTACACGTTCTTGCGACATCACTATTTGAATTTTAATCTTTTGAAATGTGCTAAAAGCACTCAAACATCCCTGGGTATTTCCCTATCTCTGTATCGCGCACGGGCATTCAACGAAATTGCCAAATCAAGCAAATGTCACCTTTTAATTTGATATTCCCTATTTCAAGGGACACAATTCCAATATTAAAAAGTAAGCTATGCTGGACCGTTTTTTTCTAGGTGGCC
>JAQFYZ010000751.1:0-33790 GCA_034695085.1 Cylindroiulus punctatus | reverse complement strand
TTTGCAAATATTTTTTTAAACATGTATATTTAGGCCTCCATATACATGCATGTGCTCACTGCAGACTTGAAAAGAGGACATGTCATGTCATAAATTACCGTTTCGATTATATAATCGTCGAATTTTGGTGACGGACCGCGTTTGAAAAAAAAGCTGGATCCGCCCCTGCTTGTGAGAAACATTCATTTCAGTTTACCTCGCCTTCATCAAACCACTCACCCTATCGATTTTTGGCTTCGCTGCACTTCCGCCTTCCAACAGCGGCGCTCCAAGCGCGCAGGCCAGCATCTTGTCAGTGGGTCAATTGCACCTGTCCAGCATTCCCCAACGTGACGTCATCGCTCCAATCTGGTGCGTCTGGAGGTATCAGACTAGAGGTGTCAGAAGTGGTTGAGATGCTGGCCTGCTCAGCATTCGGCAATTTCGGTTCCCCTTTGACAGCCGGTATGGTGGGCGACAACTCCAGCACCCAGTTCTGGGGCGCCATGGTCTTGTTCTTCCTGTATGGCACGGTGGTGACGGTCGCCGTGGGCACCATGCTCCTGACGACGGGCGCCATCCTCTACAGGCTCTGGAGGCGCCAGGTCATCAAGGATTTCAACCAGAAATGCGTGTTCGTCACTGGCACTGACAAGGGCTTCGGAAGGCACCTGGCCCTGGAGCTGGACAGTAGGGGCCTGACGGTGTACGCTGGGTGCCACTCGGAAGCTGGGGCCGAAAACCTGAGGAACCAGGCCAGCCGAAGACTCAGGGCATTGGTCATCGAGGTCACCGACAAGGAAAGTGTCAAAAAGACGAGGGAATTCATCGAGAACGACCTGCCGCCAGGAAAAGGTTAGTGGAAATTTTCGAAAATTTGAGACATTTGAGGTGTTCCAGTATGTGGTGTATGTGAGGATTTTTGAATGGAATTGATATAATAGCCAGCACTGTTTGCATAAATTGCGTCTGCGGCGTACAGTATGTTCACATGAATGAAAGGGTGCTTGTAAATATGAGTACAACTTCAAAATGACGCAAATATTGATTATTCATAAATTTGGTTTTGGTTTCGAGCCAGAACGATGCACTGATCTGGATCTCTCGACCAAAGGTGCGATTACATAAGAATGCAATGACATCATTACACTTTTTTGTTGTTATTGTTGGTTTTACGTTTCCAGATTCTGAGATATTCGGAAAAAACTTTTTTTCTAGAAAATTTCTTTTGCGTTTCGTCACCAGTTACATTTTTTTGGTTAAAATATAGATAAGAATTTATTTAGATAAATAAGCAAATAATTCAATGAAACACGTTGGCCATCTTCTTTAAAAAGCGGATGAAACGTTCCTTTACTTCAGGTTAAGTTGCTTAACGCAGTAATGCAATGTATACACAATAAAACTATAGTGTTGTGTAACTTGTCTTATGGCGTGATACACTCACATGTACATTATATAACTTGTGGTTATATGATTATACTCCAGTATGCACGTAGTAAAATGTTAAATAACATTATACCATATTAAAAATGTCTTCACATTTTGAAAACGTTTTTATAACTTTGTTAAACAGAACGTTTTGTTACACTGAGTAATGCAGTCCCAGCTTTTTAGACTTGTTCACTCGTTTTTCTTTAGCAAAACAAGTCACAAGATTCGCTTTCGAAGTTTTTAGAATTGAGGTGCATTTGAAAGAAAGTTATTGCTGATGCAAATAATGACATTTAACTGCTCAAGTGCTTTGGGAGAATTTAGATGAATCATAAAGTTGTTTATACAGAAACAAAAAAAAAACTAGAATAGGTCTTTAGGGTGTTCTTTATTGCGCAAAAAAGTTTTTATCTCATCTGAACCCCATTTTTGACATTTAAACTAATTCACTATGCGATACCCGTTACCTTCCTTGCTTTAAACAGATCAATGAACGGTGGAAATGTCGTGACGTCATTAAGACACGGATGTTTAATTGTTTTTGGGGTAAAACCAGTTACGCCATCGTCACGCTCAAGTTCAGCTTTGTTTCATCACTGACCCGTTCAGTAGAGTTTGGATATGCAACAAAGCCAGTGGTCACGGTTTATAAATGTTGTTCGTGATCATCATATGGAACATTTTTAATCACTGTGCTACTGCTTATAACAATAACGTCCAAATAATATTAAATGCTCATGTGATTTTTCTGATAATTCGTAACACCTTATCACTCAATGTTACCATGGTCATTCCAATTTATTCTGATATTGCCATTCCTACCGTTGCAAAAATGAATGTTTTGTTAAATGTTCCGTTGGGCATAGAGTTCTGATACTTCTTATACATGTACTTGTAAGTTATTCCTATTAATTTATTTTCTGTAAGTATTCAGGAAGCCATTTCTTGACGTTTTCCTGTTTCCACCCCATGTTATGCTTCGAAAATATGTTAACCTCATTGGACCGGACCTACCCTGCATGTCTTCCTCGTGACCCATATATGAAACTACTTGAACACCTGTATGTGTGTCATGCCCGGTCGTTGGTTGAGAAATGCATAGAAAATTCCTCAATGATTTTCTTATGAGGCCAAGCGTTTATGGTATTCTGGTGTTTTGCTTGTTAAATTCAACAGCAAATGAAATTTGTGAGCCAATTTCGATCCAAAAATGCACAGTTTGGTTTCATTACTATGTGACCGCTTTCTTTGTTGATGTTTGGTTTGATTACTATTAACGTCAATCTCAGCTTCTATACAGGAAGCAAAATTGGTTTCATGCATGGTATTTCAGACAGTTAAATTGTTTATTTTCGTTGAGACGAAAATTATGATGCGCATGGTTTTTCCAAAAAATAATAAAAATTAAGAAACGGAAGTAGGAAGCACTGTTTTTTGCGCTCTAAATAAATCTAGAACATTGTAAAACATGAAATACTCTCATTTATGTACAACCTTTTTTCTTCTCAATTCGATTTTCTACAAAAGTTTTAAAAATATACAAATAACTGAATATTGTCAAGACTTTTTCCACATGAAAATCGTTTTTACAAGTTAGCTTTGGCTGATTTGAATAACACTCCACTAATCATAAACAATCACTCATTGTGTAAAAAACAATGAAATGACCTACAATCGACGGTCATATTGTTCAATGATGAATGATAGATCCAATTATTTTAATTTCGTAAGACATTTAATTCTAGAAACCAGTGACAATCCATCCAGTGAGTAGACGTTGAATATGTTTGGGTACACATGTCTGTAACAGCGACTTACCCTTACATGAATTTACCATGCAAATTAGATAAAAACTACATTCATGGTGATCACCATCTTACATTAATGTCGTCTACATGTTTAAAAGGAAATCTGACAAGGATATGGATGGGTGCATTCATACATTGACATTCATATAAGGACCATATTTCCATCCCTCAACTGAGTCAGAAAGATCGACCTACAGTACATGTACATAATATCTAACAAGTTACAACAGTGATTTCAGTAACTTTCCTCATTCCTGTTGATTTAACTTTCTTTGTTGTCTTTTGAGGTGTAAAGGAAAGGAGTGACTTGTCATCACAACTCCTTGTTAAACGGTCAAGGCAGTTGGAATAAGTAATTATTTCCTTGTACGAAAACGTTGTTTTCTTGTGATTCTGCATAGTGACATACCACACTGGCCGTGAAACACAGAATCGTTACATAGTAAACAACATGCCGATGAAACTTATTCCTTACTTATCATTCCATTTTCCTGATTTTTATTAACGTCAAGGTGCTCCCGCCAGTATTTCCATAACATATTTTTAACAAATCACATCAACACTAAACATGTGACTTTTATACTCGTACATGTATAAGTTCTTTTTCTGTTTGCCTAATTTCGAAACGTGGATAAATTTCTTACAATATGTGTATTTACCATCTTAATCGATCGCATAATTTCTTCGTTAATAATGCGCTACTGAAAGCATGATTGTGCAAAGACAATTCACTTTTAAATCACCACAAAAATGCAATGGCACATGTACAATTTGATATTACATGTAGATTTTGGAAATGGCAAAATCGACAAACTACCAAAGACTAAATGCAATTAAAGTTATTCTTATGTTACTTTCTCATGTCTTTAGTGCTGGCTTCTCACCTTCACCAACAGCTTGAGATGTTAATTGTGGGAAGGATGACATATCTCATTTTGGCTAAATAGGTCAAGAAATCAAGTTTTTTGTTTAGTCACAAAAATCAATTTATCAGTTGTCGTTATTTTTAACTTTAGGACGACAATGTTTTCTGGAACGAATTCGTGATGTCAAAAGTAATATTTTATTCTCCATTTTCATTCTCGATTTTAACTTGCTTTCTCGCCTTCCTGCTTATTGTCAATGAGTTGAATGATCGATTGATGAAGATTGCATTTCTTACTCCTTTGATTACCAAACTCCAAGTTGTCTGGATTAGGTTGTTTTCGGAGATGCCTTAACACAAGATAGTCTTTTTTGCTTAGCTAAGTTGCAGTGACAATTGACCAAATAAAGCTACTTAATTGACTTTTTTCAATGACCAATCTTGCATGTTCAATGTTAGCCAGCTCAACATTTGTGCCTGATTTGGCTTAGGTCAAATGTTGGAGGAAAGAAATTATTGCATACGAATGTAGGCCTGCATTTTTGTCTAATATTTTGTAACCCTTTAAGACCCTCTCGCAGTCTGATCACCTTATCTTTCTCTTCTGGCTTTGATTTATTTTTTGAACAAAAATTTTAAATTTTCTACAATGTTTTTCAACCTTGAGGAATCGCTTTTTTTCCTCGTATGTTAAATGTTTTATTTCAGCGGGGATGTGAAGATCATATGTACATGTAGGTGAAATACATGTACTACATGTAGAAGATAAAAGTTGAATCTGTTAGAAATTTGTCAACTCGACAAACTTCAACAATGGCAGAACAGAGAGTCGAAAATGAATGTATTGTTGTAATATTATAATCCGTCAAATGTAAGATGTGAAACAATAATGTGTGCAAATAGTTCCCCCATTTCTTTGCTTTTCTTCAAGTTATAAAAGCGTACCATTTGATGACCTAAACTACGCGTATTTAAAATTGTATATCAAGGTAAAGAATTGCCATTGCAACCCAGCTTCAACAGGACATCAAATAATTTTACCTGTATGCAGATCGTGAATTATAGACATTAATTATATTTAAATTACGAGCGTATATAAAGTATGTTCATTTTTTATCAGTCTCAAGAACAATTGGCAACAGCCTTGTAACACTTTTCATAATAGAAACATACTGAACTTTTAAAGGTTTATTAAATAAGGAACGGATGTAGCCAGATGCTTTTACCTTCACTGTTCACACTTACATGTATACATGTATTCGAATTTATTCACATGATTTACACTGTAGATGTTGTTTTATTCAGTCATGCGTAGCCTAAATGTTTTTAAATCAAATTATTAGCAAAAAGTGATGTTGTTTGAAAGAAAATTATGATACAGTGCTCGAATTGTTGGAAAAATTAGTTTCTGACAGTTGAGCAACTTTCAAGTTTCTGTACTTCCGCCAAAGAGTCAAGGTTAATCACCATTTCTTGATTAATAATCGCTGATCTCGTTTTCATTGTTTTTAAGGTCTTACATGTATTTCGTTTACCGTGTTGCAATTCAAAAGAGGGTTTCATTGGGAAAACCCAGTCGTTGATACATGTAATTACCGAAAATGTCCTAGATTTCATATAGGTATAACCACAACCTTTCATTCATACGCAGACATTATCGTTTAACAACCCTTTGAGAAATAAACACTTCGAACAAACACTGAGAGGTACTACTGTAGATTAAAAATGCTCGGTGGTGTCTGGTGGAAATTCACTCACTTGTGATTTATAGGCAGACCAAAGAAACTGAGAAAGTGTTAAGCACTACTTGGCAATTTACATTAGCAAGGTGATATTCCTTCAGGCGATATAATCACTCTCTCTTAAAAGCAATTCACAGTAAGGTGAGTGAAGATACATGTAGGTAGTTAAGTGAAAGGAAAGTATGCCATCTTTTGTAGGTCACACGAAGATGTTGTTCAAACTTTCCCCCATAAACTGGTTGCCTTTAATATGCCCATGTTTACCCTGATTAATGCTAAGAGCTAACTCCACAAACATGTAAATCTTGGATCCGTAGATCCTTTTTTGCCTTGTATTTTGCTTAAAATTTGATTCATTTATAGTATTTTTAAAAAGCTTTTCAAGGGAACTATACTACAATTTATTATTTCATATTGTTTATCGAAAGAAGATAAGCCTATGGGGTCCCATAGTTTCTATGATATGTAAAAACCATCATTTGTGATCGTATACGCTTGTAAATATATTGCCTACGGCGTTCCTAACTAAACATACACAGGTACATGTGCATATTAATTTGGTGGTGAACCCCAATCTCAAAAATGCTCTATCCGTCCCTGACACAGTAATCACTTATTGAAAATTCCAAAATAGGCAGTTTAAAAAAAAAAAAATTGCTTCAATTCCGTAAAGGAAATTTACAGAAATACATGTACATGTATATACATTTAGTTAGCGATGACTGATTCAGGAAAAACAACTCAGCAAAATGCGGGGTCAGTTTGGCAAACTTTAGATGGGAAAAAATTCGGGTGCAAATATTGGGGCATGCTGAAAGTTTGTCAGAATGTGACTGGATTATGGAAATAGGGACAAACTTTAAAAAGGTTTCTAAGAATTTTGAGAAAAAAATGAGGAACGCGTGTATCGTCTCTTGTATTTACTGTATCGTCATCGGAGGATACATTTTTAGCAGATAGTTTTTTTCGTTTGCCGCATGCTGTTTATCTCAATGTTGCTCCCAAAACTACAAAGACATGCTTTGAAAAGCCCACCCTCACCTGCGTACCTATGTACAGTGTACATGTAGTTGAAGGTCGTTTGATGGTTGCAACATAATGCTTTTAGAACCACTAAACAATTTGTTATGGCATTGGCCCCTCTGGGTAAAAAATGATATGGTGGAACAATTGCGAATGCGTTCCTGACTGTCCCGACAAGCCCCATCTGACTATTGTTGGTAGAAAAGGGTTAGGATGAGAGCAGTAGTTCATTATACATGTACTCTCATTTGACTCAGCTATTTCATCAGGTTATTCCGTAGTTAACTTTCGCAAAAACAGCGAGAAAATATAAATACTATCAAAAATAATCGTAACGCAATATAGAGGTGGTTAAGTGTAATAAAAGTGAGGAAATGGCAATAAAACGTTGCATAAAACCTCGCAATATTTCCTTTTTTGGAAGTGTCATGGAGCAATTTTAAATCCTATTTTCGAAATAATTGCTAATAATTGCTTTGGAAACAACGCGTTTTTATTTGTACGTTTAGCATGCATCTCGTAGTCGCCATATTACATTTGTCAGAAAAGCATTATTTTATGACTGATGGTCCAACTATCCTTGTTTTGTTCCAGGCTTGTGGGCTCTTGTCAACAATGCTGGAATCGCCCGTGGCATGATGTTCGATTTCGCCCAAGTGGAGGACTACCGGCAGGTCCTCGAAGTGAACTTTTTTGGCGTTCTGGGGGTCACCGAAGCGTTCTTACCATTGATCAAAAGGTCCCATGGACGCATCGTGAATATGGTCAGCATCATGGGCAGATGCACGCTGGCAGCTGGGCCATACTCTTCATCAAAGTTTGCGTTGGAAGCCTATTCCGATGGTCTTAGGTGAGACGCTGCTTCAGTGGCCCTGTTATCATCAGTGTTATGCATATGGGGACGTTCAAATTTTATGTCATAATCCTAAGAGAAAAGGGATTTAGCCAAATAATCACACATGAGGACGAAAGTGTAATGGACGGGGGTGGTTGCTCAAATGATGATGGCATTCATCATGGCAACATAGAAAATTTTATAAATCATTGGATGAAAATCCATCATTTGGCATCCAGTTTTGCAAAACATTTTGCCAATTGCGTTTTCTTTTGAAAATGCCGTTTATAAATTTTATTATGTTATTAATATCCATCGTTTATGTTAAATTTTAATAATAATTATTGCTCAATTCTATTTTTTTCAGTCAATGATTGTGTCATCAATAAGGGGACCTGTAAATAATCTCAAATGATGGCATCTATAGAGGGAGGGGGTTTGAAAATCACGAAAATTGGATGATAAAATATTTGATCGTTCACCTTCTTTACAGTTTTGTATGATTTCTTTGGCCGTTCACCTTCCCACATTATGTCACTTAAACTCGACGAGTTCAAATAGTATTTAAAAAGTTGTTCGACGGTTATTAGAAACTGTAGTGTAATTCTGTTTTGTCACAATTACAGGCGGGCAATGAAAGCTTTCGGGGTGAATGTGTCTATTATCGAGCCTGGATTTTTCCACACTAATATGACAGAGCAGAGTTTTTGGCAGAACGAAATTGAGAGGCTCTGGAAGAAATTGCCCGTTGATCTACAGGATGATTATGGCACTGAATTCAAGGAAAAAGGTATACATTTCCTAAACTACTAATTTGAATTAAGTGGTGAGAAACCTTTAAAAGCTCATCCAGATGAAAGTTGATTTACCGTGAATTTTGTTAAAACACTTGCAGCCAAAAATGTTCTTGGTAAATTTATTTCTTCGCCACCTTTGTCGTCATTTAATGACTTGAAGATGGTCACCAATGACATCATCCACGCGATAGGAGCGAAGCACCCCAAATCTCGATATGTCAATGGGATTGACGCCCTGCTCATGTATCAGCCAGTTTCTTTCCTTCCAGACTGGATCCTTGACTTTTTCATGTGTTCCATTCTGCCATACTACAAGGTATCTGAATACAATAACAACAAACTCAAGTAAACAGCGAATTGAGATGTAATTTTATTGAAATAATTTCTGTTGGTTGGTTTTAACATTGCTTAATTCTTAAGAATAAACAAGGTTTATTTTATTTATACAATGTATAATGTAATCTGGCTTTCAATGTAAAGCAGAAGTCAGACTAAGGATGCTGTGTTAAATTACACTGAAGCCAAAGGCTCGCATTTTGATACCGCACACTGACCCCATACCTCCAGCCCGAACAGAACCATGCTTACAAATACATGTACATGTGGCATAGCAATGGGTCCCAGTGGTCTTTATGCATTAATCACAAAAGCTACATACTGTCTATAGCATCTAAGCATGAATTATTATTAGACCCTATGCCACACGGCATATCTTTACTGATTGCATACTACTGATATAGGGTAGTTGGAGTTGAATTGAATAAATCAGTTCATGTGTGTTGTAACGCGACTGCCTACAATTCCAATGTAATTAATTTACAATGACATTTTCTTGCTTTTTTGTAACTAATTGTATTTTGAAATGTTATTGTGATGCGTGATCTTTTTAGTCCTATCTCGCTGCACTTTTTTGACTTTCGTTGTGCTTGCCTGTACGAGCTTGATTTTTACAATTTACAGTTTATTTACAGTTTATTTTCAAACAGTGATGAATTTGGCAACAGCGATTTTTACATAAATTATTATAAACACCTGAAATTGTTTTTAAATTATTCACGAAATGCTAAAATAGCTCTCATCACTGTAAATATGTACAATAATGTGATTACTGAATGCATTCATACTAGGTTTGGATCGGAACTGGGATAGGTCGCCATTTTTATCTATTTTGTACGATACGTGTGTAACTAAGGGTAACGAAACTTAAAATTTTGAAAAATACAGATTTTGCACATTCTGACTCTTATCTATAGCTGATAAGATGTAAGGAAGATCCAAAGTATTGTTTTATGATGCGCCATTTATATAACATTTCTAATTCGAAGATGACGACTAAAATGATCATCAAGCTAATAATTATAGTTTTAAAATACTGATTTCTTCTGAACATCTTCATTTTTAAAACGAGTTGTGCGCATTGACAGAAATTTTCTGATATAAAGTTGGGCATTATTTTAAAATGTTTTACTGTGAAACATTTTAAATTATTATTCATTTATTAAATGCAGAAAATAAATGTCGCAAATATGACGAACTCTTAATACTACTTTGCAAAACTATGGATTATAAAAACAATGGGCATCGTTGTCATAAATGAACATTTTTCATTGCTTGAATTACCCCCACATTGAAACTAAAGATTTTTAACCATTAAAAAACTTGGCTTTATTTTCATCGATATAAATTATGTTCATTTTGCATTTTGATTCTTAACATTATTTTTTTGAAAAAATGAATGCATCTTGTAAAGATGCATTCAGAAAATACTAAGGAATTATTATACGTATTATTATTATTATTTATATTATATATATTATATTATTATTATACGTAAGGAATTATTTTACACTTTGCTAAAAAAGTACCTCAGTCGTGGAATGCTAAGCAACATGACAAATAGACAGGCATACAGTAAAGTATACTAGCAGAAGAAAACCAAGAGACACTACCACACATAGTAGCAAAGTCAAGAGCAAAGTTTTGTCCTGACATATATGTAATTGGTGCGACGAACGTGCTGATAATAATGATGTGCAGTTGATGATACTTTTGTCCAAATTGTTGGAGCCTGAGAAATAACAATAAAAATAGTCTATCTGTAATGAAATGTGCAACTGATGTAAGCATTTATTAAATTTGAAAGTCATAAATCGAATTAAAATACGTGTACTTGTGCTTTTTTTACTAATTCAATGTACATATATATTTGCAAAAGTTATTTTCCCTAAGTAGAACAATTTATCAACAGTTTATCAAAACTGGTATCTTATTTATCACCCAAGATCCCAACGCAAGAAAAACAAATCTCTTTCTTGCACGTTAAAGAAAATACTGTGACAAATAAGCAATTTCGATGCGACCAGTTCCAGTTCAATTCCAAAGTTTTCAATTGCTAATCTGATTAGGTATTTGTTCTGCTCTGTACATGCATAGGTGTAACTCATAGCACTGTAACATCAAACACAATTGCAAATTATGATTTTGTTCCCCATACATCGATTTGCTCAAACAAATAAATGGGATATCTGAAACTGTTCTAATATTCATCGAAAAGCTGACAAATACAGATTCAAATCCAGAGAAAATAACCATTCGTAACGTTTTGAAACTATATGTTTAGTTGCTAGTATTATTAGATAGCCGTTTGAATCATTCTACCTGTTCTGCTTGGCATTTGGTAACCAGTCCCAGCTGAACGTCTGTGTTGATCGTCTCTATTCATTATTGGTGGAGCTACGCACTGTCAATTACATGTAAACAATAATTGAACAGTTGTAAATCAAAATCAGTTAATTGCATGAAAAACAAATGAAGTGCCCACTATGATGCCACAAACTTGCATCATTGACTTTTTCCAGAATCAATTTCACTCTTCTTCGACTTTCACCCTGCAAACGAAAATATGTTACAACTAATATAAAATGCATAATATAATATGTGAATGGCGTTGTGCTATTAGAAATGTCGAAAATAAATTATAATCGCTGCTATGTAAAACGATAAAGGCTTTAATTGGAAGGCATACTTTTGAAACGCTTTAATTGTAAATTCGATTGAGAATAGTCTAAAAATTGAACTTTCAGGAATTATAAAAGTAATGCCAAGCAAAAATTTGGATGTGGCTTTTGGAATTGGTCTTCACCAAATGTATTTAACGTATCAGTTCTTATTTCTGCGATAGAAAAGTAAAAAATACTATATTTGAAATACAATTAACGTATGTCATATCTATTTGTAAAGTTTTTCACACTATTGATTCGGACTCGTTTTAACCAAGATTTACAATTTACATTGTACATGTACATGTACATACAATTGTATTATAATGCTGCAGTCAGTGTTATATCAAAAGGGATTTTTTGTGCGCATTTATGATGTCTTCTACTTAAGTAGACGACATTCAATTTGTATAGCATGGAGATAGCGACTTTTATAAACTGTACACGTTCAAATTCCACTTCAGTTTTAAAAAGCTTCCTAATTTTGATATCCTGGTGTGATTAGCAGTATATAATATTTTAAATATATGTATATCATAATGAAATATGTCTTTACCTCTTGAGAACAGATTGCCACCACGAATGTAAGAATCCCAACCACAGCCATGAACTTCATTTCAGTAATGGTTTTTAGTTATTTTCAGCAGAATCATTTATTCTGACGTAAAATCTTATCTCATGGCTGTTTAAAAGTGTATTTAGGAGGGTTTTCTTGCTTGGCATGATTCGCACAAAATCTGCGTGACATGTGTATTCTGTTGAATTCGATTGCTTGTTATGTCTTTGGTATAGTACTGTATGTACATAATCGAAATCAAAAGTCATCCAACGTTCAACGAAGCTTTACACATGTTTCGTAGATCCACGTGAAGGTCAATCATGAAACTGTTTGCTCGTATTAGAAAGTAAATACTTAAGGATTGTTAGCCAACAGACAAACGGAACCTTCGGGGTGAGTTCCATAACTCCAACAGCGGGACTTTCGGTCTTATGAAACCCGCCTCGGAGGTTCGCTTCTTATAAATGCTCGTAAGCGGGCAATGATTGCCTGTGGTCAGATGCAGCCCAATAAAGCCCAATTTCATTTTCAGATTATACTCAGCATTTAAATTGTTTAGTCAGAAATGTCTATTGAAAATTACCTCAGCATTATACCAAAAAAATAAATTATTTTGTTTAGAATATTTAATGACTTACCTGACTTTATAGTACATGTACATGTTTACCCGTAGTTTCGGAACGTTCAACTATTACGTCATTATTTAAGAGTTGGGTGGTGGAGGAAGAAATAATGGGTCATCATCAACAAATTGTTGGATAAAATCTACCATTTTTATCGCCCATGGCGCCTTTCTCATATCAGTCACTTTATCATTTGTTTAATGAGCTAAAGTTAATTTTTGATCTTATTGTCACAAAAAAGTTGGAATAAATTTTGAATAAATTTCAAACCCAGAAATGGCGATGACATAATATTTGAACTTCCCACATTTAAAAATTGTGAAAACTAAATCTTTAAGTTAGAGCGCTGTTACAAGAGAAGCGTCTTCAGCCGCCTTCGATCACCATGACGATGAAGGACGCGTAATAGATTAGATGCAGGCAGGTCAGAACAAGTGCATGGAGCAGTTTGATTTGAATCCTATTTGCCGTTGTAAATCGTTTTGTAGAATTTCGGGAGACGAAGAGTAGGTTACACCATACGTTTGACATGGAGGGTTGCTTCGGAAATTTGACGTATGCCGACGAAAATCAAAAGGAACCGCAACCCATTGTTATCTCCAAACGGAAATTCGTTATCGGTAGAGCAAAAGGTACTGTATGGTAGCTATTGGCCTCACATATTGTAAAAAATGCGTGCATACCGTACGCTGTGACACGTGTAAACTGGATTTTGGTATACATGTTTGCTTCATGTACTTGAGTTGTCGATTGATAGGAAATTAAGGCATGATAGTTGATGTCACCTACTCCTAGTATTGCTATATAATGCGCGAATCCATACAATCCAGAATTCCAGAATTTAAAACATCGATCATAAGATTTATGTTTTCTGCGTCTCCTTATTGCAGACTGTGATCTCGCCTTGAATAACCGAATGGTGTCTGGTCATCATTGCTACCTTGAAACAGTTGAAAGCGGCCAGGTTTATTTGCATGATACCAGGTTAGTCAAGCACACAGTTATAACTGACAGTTTGCAGCAAATATGGTATACTGGCCGGTTGTCACCAAAAGCCAAACATTTTGTATTTCGTAGCTCCAATGGAACCTTGCTTAACCAGATTAGATTAACGCATGGGCAGAAGCATCTATTAAATTCTGGCGATGAGTTTCGAGTAGTTTTCAAGAAAGGATTGCAAGGTTTGGAATAGTTTGGCAGGAAGCTAAGACATGTGTAATTGTTGCGTTTCATTGATTTTTTTTAACTTGTGGCTTATAGCCATGGGCCTCATCTTTAGTGCACCAGCACTGTGCAGTAAGAAAGATGAGCAGGAGGGAGATGATACGAGTTCTCTCAATGATACAGAGGAATATGCTTTTGAATTACCTGGTAAATTAACGTGACTGGTAGCTGTCTTGATTTTAACAGTGACAGTTGTTGATTCTGATCAATGTCCCTTGGACATATATTTATGATGCTGCATTTTAGCAAATACAGCTGGCAGCTCTGCAGTGATAATACCCTGTGATGATGATACCACAAAAATTGACATCGCAACAGTTCAAGTAGAGAAACCTGCAAAAGCAGAGGCGAGTATTACAGGAGATGATGAGATTGAGGATCACCTTATATGCAGCATCTGTCAAGAAATCTTGTATAAACCTGTAAGGTAAGCAGTTAATTTCGATTTGTTGTTTCTTATTCATCTACTCATATATGTATTGTCATTTTAAATGTTTTAATAAAGTTTACAGCCCTGCATGCATTGCTTTTGTTCTGGTTGCTACTCAGAGTGGATGACACTATCTCAAGAGTGTCCTCAGGTACGATTTATTGTATATTTTTTATTCGAATCATTGATTTTTACATATTTTACTATTAATGGAAACATTATCTTTAGTGTCGTCTTGATGTAGAACGAATCGGACCAAATCATATTGTTAGCAATTTGGTGAATGCTTACCTGAAATTGCATCCTGGTAATCCTATTTCTTTTCAAACAAATCTACAAAAAATAACTTTGAAACAATGGACTTTTCAATTTCTTAGAAAAACAAAGGGACGAAGAAGACATTAGAGAATTGGAAGCTAAAAACAAAATAACCCATGACATGGTAATGAAAACAAGATATTTGACTTTTTTGAAATTTGAAGTTGTGGCATTGCATTTATAGCCCCAATTCTAAAAATGGCATGGTTTCCATTCCAGCTGTATTCCAGAAAACTGCTTCAAACTCGTTCATCTGATGTAGACACTTCCTATGACAGTTTGTCATCAGAGGAGCCTGAAGAGGACGATACTACTGTATTTCTTGGCAGGCAAAAGTAGGATCTTATAATGTTCTGAATTATGACTGAACGGAGATACAGATGCCGTTACAGAATACCTTTCTTGATTTATGTATATTTGCTCTTTTAACCTTACAGAAGGACATTTGTACCTTATCATAAACTTTGCCGTCAGTGTCCTGAGCAACCTGACGCTCCACATACTAAGCAACAAAAAATGGAAAGCAAGGGTAAATTCTAAATTGGGTCAGAATATATTGTCTGAATGGTTACAATCAGAATATGAGTGACACTGCATTGATATATATTTTTAAACAGAACGAAAATCAAAAAACCTGTCTTGCATTTCAATTTTAAGTCGTCCTCCTTTTTCTTGGTTGCATTTGTTAAAATTCTAAATTAATTCTTCTTTATAAAAGAGTGGCATTCATATTTGCATTCGTTTGAAAAAAGGATGAATATGTGCCTAGCTTGCAAATGATTGAACTGCCTGCAAATATTATTATCATAAATACTTGCATAAATGCAAGGCATGCTTTTGTGAGCAGTTTTGAATGTTAAACTTGCTTTATTCATGAAGCATAGTATGTTAACTGTCAAATCTCTGCTTTATAAGACGACGTTCCCAGAGTTGGTGTGGCTGGTTGCAGTCAGCCATCTACTTCGGCAGGGCTCACGAAAGCAAATTTCATCTGCAAAAACACAACACTGCACATTCACTGCTCTTGTTGCTTTGAGTACATGCCCGATCGGAGCCTTGACAGGCAACATGATGCATCCATTCCGCCACAAAATTGAAAGTTTGATATTGCTGTTATTTAATATTATATAGGGTATGTAAAGGACCTATAATCTTAATTGTCAAATCTTTAATGCTTTAGGTGTTCTATGTCCGATCCCTGCATCCCACTACTGCAATATGTACTGGGGGTGTAAGGCAGCAGCTTGCACAGGCTGCTTGGCCCCATTGAGAAGTATCATTTTTGCAGAAAATTGCCTAGACCATATTATCAATGGAAACGTGTATGAATCAAATGTTTTTAAGGTAGGTTATATAGCATAAGAATTTTGTTTGAGTAAATGTATAACATGCAACTTTATAACATTGGAAAACATACCTTGCATAAAAGTAACTTCAATATTAGTTTCAATTTCGTTTTGCAGGCTTACTTAGAAAGCAGGAAAATAGGCTGGAAAGAGGTTTTTACACAGTGTATAGCAAAATTGGACTCTGGTGTTTATACCATAAACGGGAAAGACTTACAGAAACCATATCAACAATTGAGACCTGTTGTTATTACATCACAAACGCCAGTATGTAAATACTGCGCATATAAATGCTTCACGTATTTGGCCTATCGGTACCGAGCAGACATTTCCAGACAAGATTTGGATGGTGACAAGCTGAATCTTAAATGATTGTTAAAACAAGGATATATTGCCAGTGCATTAACGTTCTTTAACAGTTCCACTTTGTGTTTGCCAGATGAAGTTACTGGACGAGACGACTGTTATTGGGGAAAAAACTGTAGGTCACAGACGAAATATCATCATGCAAAGTAAGATAATTGAAACTAAACCACCATGATATGATTGAAGTATGTTTCACTGTTACAATGCATGCAAATAATAAGCAGTTTTGATCTTGTTTTTGCAGTCATCTGTTCTTCATGAAAGTTGTTTGTAATATACCTGCAGTTGAGTTTTATTAATGTTGCTGCTGTTTATTTTCAGAAACTTCAATCATATCTGCGAGCAAACCAGATTTAAATAACACGTTTTCTGCAATGAGTCCACAAGCTCGGACAAAGAATTTGTCACTTTGGAATTTCCTCAAATAAATACTGTATATGTTACTTTAAAACATCACCACAATCACGTAAACATTATTATTATCACTTGCACAATCAAATTAGTTTGTTGGCCACAATTCGGTAATTTTGAAGTTTTAATAAAATTAGTTTTAAAAATAAAATTTTTAAAAAATTTAAAAGTTTTTCGAAATTCTGACATTTTTTTTTCAAAAACGAGCGTTTATTGTGCTGTAATGCAGCATAACGTTTTTATTATCGTCTGGAACCCTGTATTCGACCATTAAAAATCTTCTGTTGTATTGCTGTTCAGCTTTCTAGCAAAAATACGACATTGGTAATATGATGGTAAAATATAATGTGCATATACACTGTATTACACAATTTCTTGCAAACTGTACTGCAAACACGAGATGTACAAACTCGATAAACAACAAATTAATTTCAAATTTGCGTTTTTAGTGATGGAAGGATTTGGCTCTGTAAACTGTATGCAAAACAACGCATTTTTATTTGTGAGTATAGCGGGGCCCGAGCATGAGTCGTCCATGCCACCCTCCCACCTCCTTCGCCCCCATGACGCACGCGTGACTCAACATCGATCCGTTTCGTCGCACGTCCGAAATACTCTGCCCACCCCTCTTTGTAACCAATTTTCTCGACTCGTCCAAGTATTTAAATTTGAGCAATGCAAAATGACGCGCATATAGAATACGATCTTGGCGCTAGGACACGCCTTATGCGCGGAGGGAAATAGTTCCTTCATATTTCCATCTAAATAAAGCTAAATTAACCGTTTTGGGAAAGCCCTATTGGGAAGCTCATGAGAATTAAAATAGAAATGATGATTCATGGAGTAAACTTCTAAAATTAGGACGCATTTAAGGATAAAAGTTGTGGATGACGTCATGTTTGTACTCGCCCCGAAAGCGCTTTTGCACCTAGAAACAACCCAGTTTCTTGGCTGATTTAGGGGTGTTTGGGGCGCCTGGGAGTCAATTTTGCCAGGGCCTTCTATATATTGTCCTGGTAATCTGTTAATACATCTTGCTTTTGAAAAGCCATCCATTTATAGCTAACAGCTACTTTTGTTGTTGATATACACTGAATTCAATTTCAGAACAGTTTGGTAAAAACGACTGAATAATTTTGTAATTTTGCCAAAGCACGAAATTATCGAAATCTGAAAACAAATAAAAGCAATTCCGATGTTTTCTCGATTTGTTTAGGTTCGCAGCACATCTTGTTCGTTTAGAACTTCAGAAAATGGATGCGTGCACTCCATATTCAAAAACGCCGCAATTCTCACGTCAGCCGGTAGCAAAAGCGCCGTATGCGAAGGTGACGTCACGTGATGTATAGCCAATGGGTGTCCTGCAGCGCGCAAGGATACTTCCACGGCGAAAGTGACGCGTTCTTGTTGTTCTCATCGATGACGAAGTCGGTTATACTTTTGACGTGGCTTCTACGTATTCCGCCAATTTATCCACTCCGATTGCGGCAAAGTTGGTGACGAGAAATACGTAACTGGTAAGTACTCAGCCGAGTAATAATAACGGAGCGAGCATGGTGTCCATAGGGGGTGACAGCGATCCATGGGATTCACGTTTTTGGGCAACGTTTTGACGACCAAGCGTTTATTAGGTTTAGCGTCTTTCGCCTTTTTCGCCGTTATGGCTACGACTAGAAAACACTGTTCGGACGCTGACGGTAAGCGCAATTGGCACTTTTCACTGACATTCGCTATCCGGGAAGTTTGGCCGAATTTTACCTCTAGTTTCGATGTTGGTTGGGCCTAATTTGCTGTTCGAAATTTCCGAAATCAGGAGAATTTGAGCCCCACGTTTGGCCTATTTAGCCTATTTTTCCTTTTGAAATAAGACGCATTAGGCATTTTATGCCTGAAATAAGCACACGTGTGGGGTGTTGTCAGTATGTTTTTGTTTTTCGTTTTTGAAAATGAAAAAAATTGGCAAATTTTTTTATTTGTATGCACAGAGCCCCGTGCACAGCTACACACGTGATAAAACGAGCAGGAAAAATGAAGCGCCAAAACTCGTGCATTCTTAATTCGGTTTTTGGCTGGGAAAATGTCGGTGACGTCATCCGCGCCCTCTGATGACGTCATTCCTGGGCCAGGGGGAGGGAGGAACGTGACTAACCTTAGCGAGTGAATACCTCGTTCCGCTGGGGGTGGGGGCAAATGCAAATTCGTTTCCAGAAATATTGAGGTTTAGTTTTGCATGGTTTTGGCGAACCTAACGGCCGGACTTCCGGTGACGGCATTGTTAGGCCTAGTTATGGGCTCGATGCCTGGTTATAATAGCTGCATGTAGTTTCTTATTGGCCGGGGCAGACCATAAATAGCGTCCCGCCATTTTTTACCAATTTCGAAAGGCCTCGTTCTAAACCTCATCATGAAATGTTTAGCTTGTTTGTTATATCGCCAAATTACAAAAAGGTACCTAACTAGTGCTGATAAAGGCACAAGGCTTGCAAACGGGTTTGATTTTCGCCCCTTCTATTTCCTTGGGTCCCAACAGAAATAGTGACGTCATTAGGGTGTATGATTCGAATGGATGACGTCACACGAGCATGCGGTCGCAAAAGTAATTACAGAAATGTAAAATGTTTAATATAAATCCAGTTTACTACCCCAGCTCGAAATGCAATAAAATGAGGTAATTTGGGTTTCTGTATTTATACAGAAAACGGGTGCCGGATTTTTCACCTAAAACGTCTTTTCGAAAAGCAATTCTTTGGTTTCAGTTTTGATATTTTTGACATCCACAATAACTAGCCTATTTTTATGATGTTTTTTGCCTCCTTAAAAAATGGTGTAATTAATCTCAGAAAGGCCCTTGGGTGATTAAAGCCAGGTCACCTTCAAGAGAAATGCAATATCCTAATTTCGCCGAACAGCGTTGGAAGCCTGCAAAAACAGGGAAATTAAAATCGTTATACATGTACATGTACAGTACATGTACTGTATATTTGAACATGGCTATTATGAACCTGTTGTAATTTGTGGTTCATTTAATATTGAAGGCGCCAAGATGTCATACAAAGTGTGCCAATACGTGGAATTTGACAAAGTACTGACGAGAAAACAAAGTTATGACGACTTTCTGTAACATTCTCGTTTTGTCACTTTCTCGTGACACTGCCAATACCAATTTCCAGAAAATCTTTACTGCAACGGAAATTTTCTTTAGATTAAGAAAGGACAGGCTAATTGCCTTTGGCTAGCGACTGAAAAAGAAAAATGTATAACTGAGTCTGGCTAATGATCAGGAAATTAATGGATTAAATTATGATTCATAGTTAAATCCTTTTAGATTGGCTTGTAGCACAGTACATGTGTACAAGTTTTTAGTTTTTCGTCTTCTCAGTACTGAAACGTCCAACACTGTGCCTTGCTGGAATCAATGCACACGTTTCTGTTATATTCATTTCCGTTGTTTTGCAAGAAATGCAATGTTTATCCGTTATTTTGGTCAATTTTGATTGCAAACGTAGGCCATGGCTCGCGTATCTTCGATTATATTCAGGACCAAAATTACTTTTTACAAAATAAGCCGAAAGAGGAAAACAATGACGTCAACGGCTCAAAGTTATTTTGCTCTACGTGCGGCAAATGCAGAGTTCGGAAACGCTGAAGATGAATCGCTCATATTGACCCTGTTAAACAGGTTTACATGGCTGTTTACTCGGTTTTTTAGCCTCTTCCTGGGCCACAGTATCGCTATTTGTTGTGAGGCGATTTTAATGATCATGGTGCTCTATCTGTCAGCGGTGTTGTTTTTCATCCAAACGCTTGAAATAAACGTCATCGCGTAGACTCGTCCTTGAGCAAACGGCCTGATAACGATTTCGATTTGGAAACTTGCATTATTGGTAAATGCAGCTTTTGGACCACTGTAAGAGACTAGTGTTCGAAGGGGGCGCCGATTTTGAATCCCTTTTGCGTCTCAAGGAATTTCCGAAATGGCCCTGTTAGCTGAGCGTCCGCCTAGTTTGACGGCAGGTCCTGCATGGCACAATTACAGGTTAGTCCTTGCTAAGTATGCAAACTTCTTCGTTAGGAATATGGAGAAAGCATTGATTTTTTAACACTGATACGTTACCATAGGACATGCAGAGTTCCCACATTTCTGGGAGACCTAAGATTGGCAGGAGTGAAGTTGTGGGAGAGGTCAGGAATATAATGAAAAGAAACAAAAGTTATTGGATGATGAAGCCATAGAATCTCGTGCGATTGAAATGGAAATTGGCAAGCTAACAAGTTACCAATAATTGTTAGTTTCAGTTTAATAACTTTGATTTTCAACTGTTGGCCAAGGGAAAATGCAAAATTGATTCTGGGAAAGTCAGGGGATTTTGTTTTGCAATATGGATGGGAACCCTGGCATGTAACCGTACACGTGTTGGGATCAGGATTCGCAGTTATTTGAATGATCCTATTGCTAAACTAAATGTCTTGAAGCTTACATGTAATTTTATCATTGAAAGATAATTCCAACGTCTGATGGCATGCACAAACTAACAGTGACAATATGAATTCTAATGGGCATGTGGTTCCACGAGTGGATTGGGGTGACAGTGTTTCTGTATTTGAATTTTTTCTTGCCCACCACAAATATTTCCAATCTGACCAGTAGTTACAGTAGGTCAAATATATTATTTATATTTTTGTAAATGCGAACAACAGTTTCCTCGAGGAGGCACCAAGAAAATGCAAAGGTTTGGGTTTCCTGTTCAGGATTGCAGGCGACCTAGAAATCGAATTCGGCACCTGGGTCACAACTGAGTGATAGTAAATCCAACTGTAAGACAGTTGTTTACGTGGCAAGTAATGTCTGTTGCAAATGTTCACCTGCAATCTGCAGTTGTTTGGGGCAAGGTGCTTTGTATCAAACAACCCCACGTAGGTTCTCAAATACAGATAGCAAAGGACAAGGTAGCCATCAATACGTTGCATTAAAAATGTTTGATCGTAACGGTTTTTGGTCTGTTTCACAAAATGTTATGGTGTATTTCTCGAAAAGGAGCGAAAACTGGTGCATTAGATGGAATTGAAAAGGAGAATTTTGCTTCCATTGTGTTGCCAAGAGATTCATGTGCCTCTTCTTGGTTGCCATCTAGAAGCTCTCAAAATCGTATGCTGTCAGACGTATTGCCATTTGAAGAAATTGCTTGAATGTAAACGAATTGCAATGTGATTGAATTGAAGTAGTGGCAAATTTGTTTCGGATTGGATTACAGAACTTGGCCCTTCCAAGTGTGCACCATGGCGATTTCAATCGATTCATTAAAGCCGCCCAACAAGCTGTTTGATTATAAAGCAGGTTGCGTTTTCCTGCTGCACTGTTGTCGGCCCCTACAGCTGTAGCCATCACACGTTCGCTCGATGAATTGACATGAAATTCACGTATGGCATTGGTCTCTGCAACAAGCGCACATACGATATTCAGGACTGGTGACGTCAGTAAGCAACCATCCAAGGTTGTCAGCTAGGTTGCAGGGGTTATACATTACAGCAAGCTCATTTTGAACATGCACAAGAAAAAGAAGCGCCTAGGGCTTCATCATGACACACTTTCTCAAATGCATTGAAAACGTTAGAGTAATGCCTAAGTTTTCTATAATCACTTGTACTGATGACCAGTAATAGCCAGTACTATAGGCAGTGTTTCGTGTTCTGAGACTGAACATGCAAATTGCATACAATGAGACAATAACAACCTTATTCTAAATGAGGGAGACGTTTAACGCTGTTGAAATGAAATTGGTCCAACATTTGTTCATTATAATAAAGTTAAAGACAATAAGTTAGAATTATTGCTTCGTGTCAAAGCAAGAATGTCGAGGGTGGTCATGTCTTGAGCAGCTAGACACACTTGAGTTTGTTACTTGCCTGATCATTTCATGAAATCTGTTTGAAATCTAGCCTGGAGATGTTGTTAATAGATTTGCTTACGTCTACAGCTCCTTTCTGGCTATGGAAGCAATGGTGGATGACCAGGGCACAGTGGTTGTCTCCCAAGGAAACAGTGTTTCCCACATAGACGACGT
The DNA here is from genome assembly GCA_034695085.1 of Cylindroiulus punctatus. NCBI lineage: Eukaryota > Metazoa > Arthropoda > Diplopoda > Julida > Julidae > Cylindroiulus > Cylindroiulus punctatus. The sequence goes on along the minus strand of JAQFYZ010000751.1, from coordinate 10,969 downwards.
GGTCTCCACCTCCGAAAGTGGGCAAAATAGTCAAGTATGCACTTTTTGTTGCTTCACGTCATTTTGAAATTTTGCTTTTCAAATATTTTGGAAGACGTGCCCATTTAAAAAAATGTCACTACAGGTTGTGACAACGTCTGCGGGACAAGCAATTGCTGTACCAAACGCTAGCGGCGGGGTGTCCATCGTTCACGTTTCCATACCAAACCAGCAACCCGTACAGGTTCAATCTGTCATCCAGGCCAACCAGCAGTCAGTTATTCAAACCACATCAGGAGCGACTGCCCTGCAGGCTGTGCAGGTATGCTGTAACGTTGTGAACAAAACTCTTGAATGATTCGACAATGTTCATTTAATGTTTCTTTTGTTTTGTGAGCTTACTAGCAAAGCATTCGAAATTGTCTTTATACCATCTTGACTACTTGTTAGTGCTCATATTGATTTTGAATTTTATTTCACGATTATTTGTCGTGATAATATTTAATACTATGTAGTCTTACTTTGGAAGTCTGGAAAGTGTCCTGCAGCATTTATTTACTGTAGATTTTAATATGGATTGAAGTGATCAAATTGTTGAGATTTTTTTTTTTGTGTGCTAAAAGTGTGATTTCCTTTTAGCTCTCCAAGGGCAACGTGATTCTACTTAACAAAGGCGGATCAGTTATTCAAACTACAACTGGTGGAGGCCAATTGCAAACTGTGCAGGTTAGGATGAGTCAAGGAAACGCTTATTATTCGTGGAAAATAAAAATAAAACTGCTAGATTAGGCTACCCAGCATCCACTTCTGCAAAATACAGCACATGTTTAGAAATGATTCAGGCGTCTGCTTGACCGCCATTTTTTTTATCTTGATATCCTGTCTATACAACCACATACATGTACATTGCATGCTACATTAGTTATTATTGTTGCTGGAGTTTTTTCTAGAGACACTGCAACGATTTGCAGCAGTTTAGTACTTAATAATTCACAGAAAACTTCTAGAATTGTTCTGTTTTACTGCTACATGCCTTACCAGACACAACATTAATTTCACTGGTTGGAATGTCATCATGGTGGTCATTTGGAATAAGTTTCTTGAAGAGTCAATCCCGTTTAAAACAAATTTAACTTTTGTTGCAGGTGGCTACACTGTCCGAACTGGAGGAGAATGCTGCTGCCGAGGAAGAAAGCAAGAAACGACGCGAGATCCTGGCAAGAAGACCCTCATACCGCAAAATTCTGAACGACTTGTCTTCAGCTGATTCGCCCGACGTCAAAGAGGAGACGTCGTCTATCTCTGAGACGAGTAGTCAAGACGCTGATAACACCAATACAATACAAGTTGCAGGTACTTCAGTTGTGACGAAATTGTTTGAATGATGGTCAACGATAATGCCACTTCTAATGAATCCTTGTTAATAGTCGTTCCAGCTGGCACTATTCAAATTGCAACTGGTTCACAAGGCGAGACCATTCAAGGACTACAAACGTTGACGATGACGAATGCCAGTGGCGGGACGACAGGGGCAATTGTCCAGTATGCACAGGGACAAGATGGACAGTTTTTCGTGCCAGGTAAATGTCTAATGTGCAAATGTGCCTCGGTTATTCTATATATAGTATCACAAATGGCCTTTTTTCATGAAGGTTACCAAGTTCTTAGCACAAGTGCTAAAACGCAATATTTTGTTTTGGATGGAGAAGATTAGAAAATATGCCGTGCATTTAGAGCTTTTCATTTGGTTTACAGCAATTTTTACCAGATGTATTTCTTTTTTTCTAAACAGTCTAGGTGATGATTTTTGGTTTTCTACAATTTTTTACAATTTGTAAAAATAGTTTACCTCAATTAAGCTATACCTTTTTTTTGATAATATCTGTCGACTCGTGGTATTTTATATTTGGCATTCCCACAGATTGAAGTAAAGGCTCTTCAAGAATGAATAGTGAAGCTATGAGGGTCAACAATGCTAAAATCAAACCTCATGTAATATTAATTCTTTCTGCATTTCAAACCTGCTTATACGCTTTACTTATTACACAGAAGCACATGATGTTCTGTAAACAATTTACCTTGCATTCCGTAAAGAGCTCTTCCTAGTTTTGTGTTGCATATGCAGTACGGTTTGAAACGCAATGAGAATAAACAGAAATTGTTTTTGCCTGCATTGTTAACGCTCAGTATCCCTACCATTCTTTGTCAGAAAGCTTGTATTGTATAACTCACCCATTAGAATTTTGGTATTTTTGCAAATTTTTCGTCTTGCTGTATCATTTGGGCTGAAATTTAGCCTAGGCTGTATGAAACTGCAATACTGTAATCACTACATTCCCTATATTTTAAAATTTTAAATTATACCACCAGTTCAATAATGGGGAAACCATGGTCTTACTTTTATTCGCAGTCATGTCTTCCAATAATTTATACTGAAACTGTTTTCATTTGCAGTCACAGTTTCTGCTGCTGATCTTCAAGCTTACCAAATCCGGGCTGGGAGCAACTCACAAGGAGTCGTGGTGACGCCCACAGCGAGCATGCAGAGTCCGCAGCAAATGGCCGAAGAAGCGTCTAGGAAAAGGGAACTGCGGCTACTCAAGAACAGGTCAGTACCTTTGAATTTTGGCAATATATTTGGTCTGGGATTGGGTACGCTTTCCTCAGAGCAGTTTATAGCAGCTCATAATGCACTCCCGAGCAGAGGTCCTGACGCTAAATTGCTTTAATTTTATCCTTTCAAACTGACCACCAAGAGGGAGCAACAGGTAGTTTTCTTTGACCTTCATATTTTGGCTGCTCTGCCATTTGATAAAGTGCATCGAAGTGGAAGCTCTGAGAATATCCTTTGTTTTTGCGTAGCATAGATGGCTCACGAGTGTAGATAGTATGCTTGATGAGAAATGGTGGGGGTATGATTGGAAGTGACAAAATGAAGGGTGGTTGCGGGTTAATTTTGGTGGAATTTTCCCATATGATTTGGTGAATGGAGACCATGTCCAATCTGCTGGTTGTGGTTTTTCCACATGGAAGAAGGGACTTTCTCCAACAATACATTTGCAGTTGCTATTTTTGAATCATGAAATGTTTGTAAAAGCAACTTTAGGGAAATGAAGAACACACCCTTTAAGATGGCTTTGCTGGAGGCAAATTATTGCCAAGTGTGGAAATAACGAACAACATGAATAGCCTGAACTTTGGCAGGTTTTGTATGTCTAAGGAAGCATGTGGTTTTCCAAAATTATTTCTCCTTATTCTTCCTCTATATCCGCACTGCTGTTTGTGGGTTTTATTTTGTGTACTTAATCAATAAGCAAACAAATGCCGGAAATGCATAGTTTCGTCAAAATTTCTGGACACTTTTTTTTTATCCAAACTTTGGAAATTTTTATTTTAAGCCTTGACTTTCCCTAAAGTTGAATTGCCATATTTCATTTTTTCAGAACATGGTGGAAGATGGAAGCTGCTTTTCAGGTGTTTTTTAGCCCCAAATTGAGTTAATAAAATTGAGTTAGTATTGAACTAAAAATGTGTTACAAAAATACAAAACTAAACAGTAGTACAGCAAGAATTATTTGTAATGGAATAGTCTACATTTGTTTGGCAGATTTCATCAGGGCTTTTACAAAAGACCAGTATGGGTTTTGCTGTTTATATTGCTCTGGAAATTTCTATTTCAAAATCACTTTCCTTAATTTCTGCTGATTGGGATTATTTAAATGTGATTTTGAATAATTTTTATTTCCCAAGGCGTCCCAATGAAAAGAAGGCTCATACACCTAACCATGATTTCTCTAACTAAAATTTTGAAATGCAGTTCTTTACTTTAGCATATCACTAGCGGTGCACTCACTGCCTCTCATCGGTGAAATCGTCAGCCATGTGACGAGCTTGGCCATGCATCGTTGCTATTAATGGCCACCTTGTCCTTTCAGGGAAGCTGCTCGGGAGTGCCGCCGCAAGAAGAAGGAGTACATCAAATGCTTGGAGAACAGGGTGGCCGTCCTGGAAAATCAGAACAAGGCTTTGATCGAAGAGCTGAAAGCCCTCAAGGAGCTCTACTGCCAAAAGAACGATTAGAAAGGAGGTCTACGTTTGCCTCGCTTTATTGTTCAGCAATTGCTGGCGAGTCACCGGGTCCTGGTCGCCCCGGGCGACTTGCTGAATTATTGACCTCCATTGAGGTTGGCTTTGGTCGTTCTTCGGCTGTGGAACATCGTTGAAGGACTTATCTCCCTGCTGGAAGTGGTTTTGGATTCCATATTGGGTCCTGTTCTGATGTGTACGACCTGCAGGGCCAGTCTGTTCCTCTAGCACTGCATCATACGGCGCTGCGCCTCCTTTCATAATTCATCGGTAGATGTTGGCGTGTTCATTCATCCAGGTGAAATTTTAACTTATGTGCAATGCATTAATTGTGTGTAATCTCTCCCGTGTATTTTCTTTACTCATGTGAAATTGTTGGCCGAGTATGTTCTGGCTAGACAAGCTGGCATCGCTAGCTGGGAGTAGTTTGCGTTTCACCTTGGCAAAAAGGGCACTTAATGCCAGGTTGCACCGTCTCCGATCTTGAGAATGTTAAGTTTTCTTAATTTGACAATCTGCGCATACTTGACTTTTTGAAACACTTTTGAGTCGTCTTTGCATTTTATTAAGTTTTTTAAATTGTGTAAAGCGTATTGCTGTACAAGTGCTAGTATTATTGCTAATTGGGCAACATTTTAATGAAAGCAGACTCTCTGGTAACCGAAATGCTTGAACCAGCAACATTGAGTATGCTGTGCAGAAACATGTTATGAAATACATGTTTGCAATCTATGCTTCTGAAAGTGATAAGCTAGTGGTACACATTTAAAGACGTTGATTTTAGTCGGATGAGCCAGTGTGCAATAATTAAGACTGAAAATACAAAGGTAATTCGTACAATCGTAATTGTAACACATTGGTGTTTTTTGGGGGATATGAAAAATTATTTTAGAGTTCGTGGATATATTAACTCTTTCTTATGGTTCCTCCTTAGAATGTAAATAAATTCAGATTGTATTTCATAACTCGTTTATCTCCCCACTGGTCAGTTGAAAGATTGTATTTTGCATCATTTCACGTATTTACATTATCAGAACAGAATGTGGTGAACCTCACTGCTAATTAAATCTTAATTTTTGACACGTGCCATCTATGCACTATTATCTTGTTGGAAAATTCTCTCAATTTCACATAGTTCATTCTGGATTACTTTGGATGACAAAGATCGACAGTAGGCTATTGTACATGTATAATGCAGAACTGCGTCAATCCTCGTGCAATCAATTGTACCAGCACTATCAACAATTTTTTGGGTTTGAGTGTACAGATAAGCAAGCTATGCCTCTTGTATTTATATAAGATGAATGTACTGCAAATATAGCGTATGAAGGAAACGTATAAGGTTTCTTTCATACATTATGCCACAAATCTGAACTAGTGCCATTTGTAGAAGGTGCTGATGACCCAGATGGAAAACGTCGCAAGAAATGACTGCTCATAAGATGGTCAAATGTGCAGTTACATTTTGCCAAACAGCCATGCGTTTTGTTTTTCCACTGGAGCAAAATTAACGGGTTACATTTTCTGTCCGAATAGTTTTTCACCCACTAACCGGTTTTTTGAGATATGTATAAATAGTAAATCATTTAAAATCTCATGCATGTGCACACTTCAGTTCCAACTTCCATTTGTTGGACAGAATGGTCTTGGCTTGTGTCACTGAACTTGTAAATATTTTTAAAAGCTGATTCGATATGGCAAGCCATTTCTCCATTTCAAATGTGTAAAAGAACGAATTTTAATACTGTGCTTTTATTTGTTCGTACAAACTTTACAGCTGCTTTTGCTCCAAGATCTTGACTAATGGCTTACGAATCAGAAAAGAAAGTTAAGTGTATAAAGTCAAACAATTTAACTTAAGGTGATAGTGTCGATTTGAAAATTCCTAGCACATTTCCACAATCTGTTCAATCGAAAATAATTGAAACATTTCCCGAAACGTTCTGAAACAAATTCATTGATTTTGTGGCTTCAGGTTGCACTACACTTGGAAGCGAGTCGAGCAACTGAATTAACTTGCAGAAAGTCCCGTTGTTAAATTTGTCGAAGTCGATTGTGTTGCTAAACTGCGCACAAGTGGACTCTTTGTAGAAAGTAACATTGTTGAAACTGGCAACGTTTTTTACCAGTGATCCATTTTTCCTTCTAGCTGGGAGTGCATGTTCGATTGGTTCACACAAATTTGAGAATTCGCCAATTATTTTTAATCTGTGCACATTGTAACATATTTCGGTATTTCATTCGCATATTTTTTTTTTTTTTTTTTTTTTTTTCCCGCAAATTAATGCCAATATATGTATGCCGACAATCAAGAGGACCATATTTATGGAAAGGTATACACTAAAACTTGTAAATTACAGCCATGTTTTACAAATGTTGCTTAAATATTTGAAATGGCCTCCTGTGACGCTATTTGATTGATCTTTCTTCTGAATCACTGCAAATACAAATGAGCACCAGAATCGCCTTATTACTTGTAATCTGTCATGTTTTATTTTACTCTACAGAAAATTATATTTTATAAGATGCGTGTATATTCATTCAAACCTTGATTTGCATGAATGTGGAGGCCAAATCTGATCGTGTAACCGTAGTATTTATACAGTACTGTTTTCAAAGATGAAAATGTCATCATTGGCAAACTGTTTATGCAGGTGACTAAAATCTTATTTGTAAGAGGGATGAAAGTAGTATTTGAAAATTGAAGATGCTGTAACATGAAAAGAAAAAGCCTATCCAAAAGTTCTTATTTCAAATGGGAAAGATAGGACTGGTTGGCTGGAAGAGAGCCAGTCTCCTAAACTAGAAGGTTCTGGAGGGGATCGCTTTTGTGTTGGAGGGTAAAGCTCCAAGGTACTCGGGAACCTGGAGAGGCGGAGTTGCCGGAGCATAAAGCTCCACAGCGCTGGAAACCTAGAGAGGTGGGAAGCTGTACCAGACTCCAGAGCATGAAGCTCTACGATACATCGGAGCAGATGCTCTAGTGACGGAGGAGGCCTGCTTCTGCTGGAAGACTCCGACTTGTCGGACCTGCGATACCGGAACGTAAAGCTCTACGGTACACTGGAATCTGGAGAGGTGAAGTTGTCGGAGTGTCAAGCTTCCGAGGCTCGAAATTGTTTTCTGTAAAATAGGCCACAGTTGAATGCAGTAGTGATATGATCGTGATGCCGCTTTTGGTCCTCAATTTCATAGGAATGAAGGTTTGAGAGTGTGGTTGACCATCTAATCGTGGATGGTTGTGAGGTAAGGTTTTAAATATGATGTACACTAATTGCGTTTTTTGTCAGCCAGAATACATGTATTTCTCAACTATACATACATAAAATGGAATTAATGATGTGATGTGTAAATCTGACAAGTTCCAGTTCTTTACAAATGAAAATTATCACATTGCAGCTTGTCTCCACAACAGAAATTTGAACATAGGACCCTGAAGAAATCTGGTCCAGCTTAATGTGATGAGGTAAATATTGCAACAGTTGCTATGAATAATTCATAAGTTTTGCATGAGCCTTCAAGACAGTCTTCTTTAAATTCTTTATACGTTCGAATGATTAGTCAGATCGTATTGCAAACGACTTCAGTGACAGTTTTATTTTCAGTGATGTTTCTTCATTGATGTTTTATTTTTTGCCCAACAACGTGTTTTGTAAAGGCTTTTAATAAATCAAAACTGATATTAACTATTAGCAATTTGGGGTAACATGATACATGGCAACCATTTGAGGATCCTTTGCAGATGTGTTTTGTGACCTTATTTCGTGCAAAGTGTCATCCAGAGTAAGGAAGTGGACTTGGTGTGACACATACATGTACTTTTAATTGGGATATGGGTGTACAGGAATGGGGAAAGTAAGTATATCGTGACAGCTCTACAGGTGTAACGTTACTAAGTTCTGTTGGTGTTTGTATATATGTGCTGTTGTAGGACATTCAAATAACGCCTGGAGGTTGGAAGTAATTTAAAAAAGTGTTGTGAATATCGGTTGTCGGTTGGCATACCAGCTTGCCATCGGAGCAATGAGTGTTTGCCACCTTTAAAACTTTTTTTGTCAGGAGTACTGATTTAACAAAATTTGAGCTTACATGCTCCAATTCAGCTTCTGATTTGGCAGATTTATAGATGACTCGGCCGACTAAGCAAAAATGACAGAGAAAATTGAATAGTTTTGGCTGTTTTGAAGTTTTGGCGGACTCAAAGCATTTTATTGGGAATTGCTCGAATAGCATCAAGATAAACTTGACACAAATGCAAAGCGTGTTTTTTTACAACCGGTATATATTTGTTGCTTATTTGCGAATATTTTTACGAAATATTTTTGTTTAATGATTCTCACAATGAAGTCCAATATTCCATTATTTGTAGTCAAGTTCTGTTATAACCCCTTTCAGGATTGGTATTTCAGAAATTTGTGTTCTCGTTTATCAAAAAAAATTTCGTTTTCGGCCTATATCGTGCTATCACGATTTTTCTGCTATAATCTTAAAATATGATTATATTTTGATTACGAGCGCTAGATGGCTCTCTCCGCATGCGCCGATTTTAATAGGGAAAAGTGACGTTAATTAGCATTGTGGGAATTTTGCACAATGATGAAAATGCAGAAAAAGGCTAGAAAAGTGCTAACTTTGATTGATACTGGCTTGAAAAGTGCAGTAGTATACGTTTACTAGAAAAATGGTATAAACATGCGTAGTTTGTTACAGCGTAGAAGTATATGCTTGAGACGTATAGGAAATCCCAAAAACTGAATAGTTTAGCTAGAATTATGCTAATAAAATGCACAAAGATGCTGATGGTCCCTGCTCCAGCATCGTCGCTAAGCAAGTTGGCTTCTCCTAATGGCTCACAGACAGGCTTGAATAAACTTGAGGGCCAGTTAACGTAGGTGAAACAGGTCCACGTGCACGACTTACTCGGATAAACGCAACTGATGGTCTGCATGTAAACGCAGTGATAGATAAATATGACGTTTTTACGTGTAGAAAAGTCGAGGCAAAGTATGCAGCAAACTTGCGGTACTTTTTCTAGCTAAATTACGTGGCAAGGACTCCTGCCAAGTAAGTCCAGGACAACCCCATAACCCAACTCCAAAACCTTCTAAGAAACCCAGCAAAAAATATCTTGCAGAAAAACTGCATTATATTCAAATTTATTACACGGAATGTGGCAAAATATTTAAATATTCTGCCACATTATGAAACAAAATATGCACTAAAATAATGCAAAAAAACACTTTTATTTATGCCAAGTCAAAGTAATGAAACATTGGAAATTGAAATTGAAATTCAAAAAAAGAAAAAAACTTTGGAAAGCATTGGAAAAGATTTTATTCGCATTTCAGTAACTTTTCGGTCGTGATCAAAAATTGGTTTTCCTTTACTTTAAAAACTTACCTGCAAGACACTAGACTTAGTGTATACTAAGCTTTGCAAATATACTGTAATTTTTCCTAATGTGGAGAAAGTCAAACGCGCGGAATTTCAATTGCAAAGTTCATTAAAATAAATAAACATAATAGGCTAATGTAAGTATGTAATGTAATAATGTAAGTATTGTAATGTATGTAATAGACATGTAAGTAATTTCAATTGTGCTGCAGATCAAGCCATTGCATATGTTATTGAATTAAAAAGTTTTTTGCCGATTAATTTCAAAATGAGCATAACCAGCAGTCAGTTTTATCTCAAAAGCCACTGGTAAGACATTTTAATGGCACAAAAAAGTTTATTATTTTAAAAATGATTGACCCGCCAATTTAAATGAGATTATGTTGTGATGATGTTTCGGCGGTGCATTTTGGGAAATTATCCACTGCGGAATTAATATTTCTGTTTTATTTTTTATTCTTCATGTAGCGCATTATTTAGGCGCTGATAAAGTTCGAAAAACCCAAATTAATTTTTCTAGTCCTCTAAATTGATAAACTCCATAATATTCGTTTATTAATTAGAAATTATTAATCAAATCGTGACGTCGATCCGGGTCTTTACTCGAAGAAGGAGCTCCTTCCATTTTGATGTCGTCGTTCGTTTTTGAGGCGTTTTACAATCGTATTAAATCCTCTTTTTCGTCTTTCGCCAGGGTATAATAAGAAATGTACAGCGTTTCCAACAGCTAGTATACAAGATCTGGAAAAGGAATTAATATTAGGTAAGCTGATTAAGATAATTTTAGCCTGATTGGGACGTACATTACACTGTTGTCGTTTACTCGGCCTTTGCAACACGATGAGACGCCATGTGTACGTTTTGGTCCATTGCAATTCAAATGTGATCTCAATTAATGTTCGCCAAATTTAAAATTTCCGTTTTTATATTCCAAAACAGATTAAAGCCATGTTTAGAAAGAAGTGTGTGGTTGAGCTGCTGTGAAACGTTTCTGCAGTACGGAAGCATATGGAGGCATATGGAAGCAAACATGCAGTGTACCAGTAATTTAGCTCAAAACATTTTGGGCACCACCCTAAATGTAAGTGCTTGTGCTTGATAATACCGTTAATCCGTGAATCTGAGAGAAGAGATCGTGTAGAATTTGCTGGAAACTAGGGCAATCGAGGCTTTTAACGTTTTACCAGATACTAGTATTCGAAGCATATACTTATGAAATTTAAGGTTAAATGCCCCAAGAATTAAGTTGCGAAAATCATTGGGTTATTTTCTATTTAAACTCGTTATTTGGGCTGTTGTTTCCAAAGGTTGCCCTTCGTTATTTTAATGAAAACGTTGTTATTTTTACCTAAAATGTGACTAAAAGGCATCCGAAGTGCCCCCGCTTGTGATAAATTCATGTTTTAATTCTTGTTTGGAAAAAACCCAGAAACAAACACGAAATTTAATTTAATACAAATGCACTCGTTAGCATACACCGGGGCAACACCATAGACGTCCAATATGGCTC